>PVIH01003116.1:0-29919 GCA_004025045.1 Sigmodon hispidus
TATCCTTAGTGTGAAACAGTCATGTGCAGTATGAATTCTAAGGAAGGGAACTGTCTGTCATGACTAAACTTTCAGGTCTAGTTAAACAATCTGTTTTCTCCATTCACAATTGCAGGTCTAGACCACAGGTCTAGGCCAGGCCAGAAGTTTCTGATCACTTTATTCCATAGTCTTGCACCACTCATATTAATCTGGCCTGGGCACATTACTTTTATGTACATTCAGCCAGTGGAAGCTGGTAATTCTGAAAATCCACTGTCTTTAGTAGAGAAAAAAAGCCTTTTTAAGCCTCTGGATCCTAATAGCAAGGGTTTACCTTTAAAAAAAAATCAGTCCCTTAAATTCGGTTTTACTATATCATAGACTTCTATTATAAATAAAAGTATCAAACTTTCATGTAATTTTTGGTCTCTGTAATCAATCAAGCATAAGACTTTAGAAAATATTTATCATATTGGTTATGGCTTTCATGAAGTAGTAGGAAAATTATCATTACAGTTATTTAACAACAGGCAGTTTAGACATGTCTTCAATTTCTCCTAGTAGGAAAGGTATTGATGAGTTGTGTACTTGTTACCTGGCTGGGGGTGGGGGTGGGGTGGTGTGTAGGTATTTGTATTCTGAGTAGTCTCAGAACCCTGCTTCCTAAATTTAAATTTGGAAAACAAATTATAACAGGAATACAGAAACCTACACCTCCAGAATCTGTTCTCAGGTAGTGAAGGTTCTATTTCATAAGTAGAACAAAAATGTGAGAGCAAAGGGAAAGGAAGCATTTGATCTTATATTAAGATCTTATTCAACCGTCTCTGCAAGCTTGAATTTCTTATTCTACTTTCAGTGGTACTAATAGGCTTCCCTGTGATAACTCTTGTTTGAGTATCAATTACTAAATACTTCTGAGGAGAATGTAGATTGTGGATAAATCCATCCCATTACAGTCTTTGGATTATTGAATACTCTCTGTTGTCAAATGCATCGAATTGTCTTTACTTATTTTATTTCAAAATATGTCAGCAGTTGGTGTCATAAATATAAAGATCAAGTCCTGTCATTTGAGTATAGATCAAAAGTGAAGATTAGTCCACAATTTATGTTTTATATAACATGGTTTGTGGGAAATTGAAGGAAGCGACACTGCTTCCAAGTAAAGAGCTAGAACATGCAGATGTGATTTTACACTGAATCTGACAAAATTACATCCAAAAGAGATAGTGCTATTGGCTCTTGGTCAGGTGCTATGCAAGGGGAACATGTGTCAGAAAAAGCCTGAAATTTGAATATGAAAAAAATGACCCTATTCTATTAGGGAAGTGTTATAAAGAGCAGAGAAGCAATTCATCACTAGCCTCCTTCTGGGAGAGGGAACACAATGTAATGAGAACTATCCCTGTGATCAGAAAATTGGTTGGAACTTGTAAACTGAAATTTCATTGACCGTCATCTGAGACTAGGCCTGACTGCTGTTCACATTCTTTATATGGAAGCAATGTTGAGAGTTTTGTGTAACTTTAAAAATAATGAACTGTGGTAGGATTATGTGTTACAATTTAAATAATTGTCCCTCCTATGGGTTTAATAAATAACTGACTGGCTTAGGGCAGAGAGAATATGTGGGCAGGGATACTAGGCTAAGAAAACTGTGGTAATATCTCAGAGCAGAGACAGATGACATAGAGTTGTTGGAGCTGCCAGGAGACACAGAGTAAAGGTACTAAGCCACATGGCTAACAGGTTAAGAAAGATGGGTTTGTTTAAGATGAGAGAGCAAGCAAGTTATATGCCTGGGCACTAGGCTGATCAGCATATTTAATGAAAGCATCTGTGTGTTTCTGTGGGACTGCATGTGTCTCTTTGGGTCTGTCGGGGTGCCAGACTACTGGTTAAACCTCTGGTCTAGACTGGAAAATCAGACCAGAAACCTACAACTATGAACCTTAGATCTTCTTTTTTTTCTAGCTCTTAATGTTTTTAATTTAATTTTATTATTTTGTATTTTCTTATTTTTGAGTAAAGTCTCATTTTTTATCCATGTATCCCCTTGTTCAAACTCTGTTCCTCCTCCTGCCCATGCCAGTCACTCTTTCTTCTCCACATCTTCTCATCCCCACCCAGCATGGACAGGAGGTCCCAAAGTCCCAAGGTGGCTTAGTTCAGCATCCACTCCAGGCAAGTCTGCTTTCCTCATTCCAACATAAAGTCTGAGTCAAGTGTAATTCATACAGATAATTTTTTATCTTCTTTTACATCCAGGCTATAGTTTCTTCATCCTCCTCTCTTGACAGGCTCTCCCTTCTACATCTCTGTTTGCTGTCCTAATCCACTCTTCTTCTATTTATATTTAGGAAGGGGAAGTTCTTCCTTGTGTGTCAACAAAACATGGCATATCAAATTGCAGTAAGAGTAAGCACCCCTCATGTATTAATGTGACCCAGTATAAGGAATCTACAGAAGATTCCTTGAAGAACAATTGAATCAAAATGCATCAAGAATTGAAAACATTTAAATATATATTTGTAATTTACTGTTCTTTGTCCAGCAAAAGGCCAATTTCATTGAAGTAATGTTTTTACTCTATCAAGGTCAGGGAGTATGTTTTATCCTGAATATATAAGTTAGATTTCTTTGATAGTTCTAGTTCATTTTGAACTGTTTTGAATTCCATAAATTTTACATTAAGACTTTTCAGTAATTTCACCAAATGTATTTTGTTCATAAATACTGCAGAACTTATATTTCCTTATTCTTATTGGTCCATAAATTATTATTTATACACCTCACTATTATTAAGACCAAGGGAGTGTATACTTCAATTCACAATGAGTGTCACCCCACATATATTATACTAGTTTAAATGCTGGAAGACCATAGTATCTGTGAATGTGGCTTGGTAGTAGAGAACTTTCCTTGTATAATCAAGATGTAGTCCTATACATGTCACAACAACAAAAATCAAATCTTGAAAAAAGAAATTAGGCTATTTTTTTATTCCTTCAAAAGTCACCATCACATATTACAAATAGCCTGCCTTCATTTTTATGTGTACGTAGTGAACTTTTTAGCCTATCCTTTTGTCATTTCACATAATTCATAACATAGTACCTTACTGGGTTCTTTATGACGTATCAGCATTGGCCAATTCTGTGAGCCATAGAGTTCTAAGATGTAACTGTTTGCATAGATCTCTACATCTGAGACACCCTCAACTTCAGAGCTGATATTTGCAGTGAACTACTCTCGTGTTTGCTTTGTTTTCCTTTCATCTTTTGATGGAATCAGTCTTTGATCTGAACATACTTTGCATTTAAGTCCCAAATTAGAATACTTATTTTACCTGTAACTTAAGGGATAAAAACTGTTGGTTACACTGAGATTAATGACAAAGGTGTCAACTGTAAAAAGAAAGGTAATCCTGTGTTTAGGGTTTTCTTAGTTAATATTCTATTCCTCTAAAGAGATGACATTTTCAAGGCAATGTACAAAAAAAAATCATGTGGATAGGTCTGTGGTTGGGGAACACAATGGATTGTAGCCCAGTTCTAAAGAGAACTCACGAAACACCTCTGCACCAACCAGGAGGGGCCAGGTGGCTGGACATTATTATTATCTCTTTCTGCTCTGGTAGCATTGTCCTGCCCAAGGTCTTGATGTTCTATGAAGGACAAAGAAACCCACATGCAGTCCTATGGAGATCTACTCCATAATCTAAGGAGCAAACACTGGCCTACCTGAAATCTTGCTGATACAGGCCAATGAGCACTGCTATGAAGAGAAAATTTATGGAGTGATATAAGAAAAAGACACAAAATGGTACAGGTCCTGTGGACAGAGGCATATCAGAAAAGGCAAAAGAGGTGAGGAGTGGGCTGAGGTGGGTGACTTCATTGATACATAGGGCCATGGTAATGTATGGGCCTGGTCTTCTACTGGGACCTGTGTCTAGGTTCATGGCTCTGATGTACCTGTGGTCTTGTTGTTGTATATGGTTCCTGAAACCACAAAATAGAATATAGGGGTGTAGAGAATTAACTTCACCATTACTGGATGTATTTCTAGGGAGTACTCAGCAGAGAGAATCCTGTGCTTCCCCTGGGAAGCACAATAGGCCCTGTGATCCTGTTTGCCCAGGCATGTGAGAAGTGGCCCTGAGGACTAATGAGTGGGAGAATAGACCACACCCTTCTCATATGCCAAGGGTTGCATGGGAGAGTGAAACAGATTTTCTTTTCCTCACCAGCTGCAGCAGGTCAGCTCTCTAGCTGCAACTTTCTGGAGAATGGGATCTGCCTCTCACCAAGACAACACGGTAGAGCTGATTCTATAGAAGAATACAAGTGAGCCATCCCTGAGGGTGAGAGAGAGGTATTGCTAGTAACAACCCCCTCATGTGTGGCATGGTGGTGGGGTCAAGGGAAAGATGCCCTCACCCTTCTCTGCTACTGCCTCTCACTAGCCTTAGAACTTAGTCCTTTAGCATCTACAACACCCCTGAAAGCAGGCTCTGCACTTCATCTGAACAGCACAGGGAAGCTGACCTTGTTATGAGTGCACAGGTGAGCCAACCCTGAGAACATGAGTTTGGGAGACCTAGCTCCATCTCAAATCTGCTGTATAGCAGCAGGAGCATGGAGGTAGCATGGTGGAAAGATGTACTCACCCATCAATATCTGTGGAAGTTAGGAGAGCTGGCCCTAAGCTCAAAGGAATAGGGAAGCTGATTCTTCTCCCCACCATCTGCAACTCTCTGGAAAGCAGACTCCGTATTTGTCCCTAGCAGCATAAAAGAGCCAACCTTGTTGCTAGAGGTATGGGTAAGGCAGCCTCAAAGCTGTGAACATGGAGGAGATATCACGATTATATTTTAAAATTATTATTTATTTATTTATTTTTAGAAAATAAAGTCCATTTTCCCCCCATGGATCCCCTTGCTCTCCTTCCCTTCCCCCTCCCAATCCCTCCCTGACTGCCTACAGCCTTCCTCCTTCCCATCCTCCATCCCCTCCCACAAAAGGGCAAGAAGTCCCCAGGTGGATCAACTCAGCATCCACTCCAGGCAAGTCTGATTTCTCCATTGTTAAATGATACTCAGGGGAGAGTGGGCTCCAAAGTGACAGTCCAGGCATAAAAACAGTCTGAAGACTCCCCTCAAAGCTCCATAGACTGCCCACATCAGTGGACAGCTGCCTACCCTTGGAGGACCTAGTTCCTTTTCTTGAAGTTTCCCCAATTGCTCTTCTTAATTCAGTGAGCTCTCTGGAGGTCCAGCCAGGCATTAATTACTGTGGGAATTTTCTTCAGATACCCTATCCCCTTGCTAATATAAACTCTTCTTCCCTGCTCTCAGCTGTAACAGGTGCTCAGGCCAGTGTTCAGCTATGTGTCTCTGCATCAACCTCTATTCATTTTGGGATGTAAGTTCTGTGATGGCACTTGGAGTATTTATTCATTTGATTATAGGGGAAGTCTTGTCTTGGCAACCCCTTTATGATTGGTTGCAGACATAGGCAGGGGAATCCTGCGAGTTCTTATAGGTGTCCTAGCACCTGGTGTTTTTCCAAACCCATATTGGCTTCCTTAAGTAAGATCTCCATCTCTTTTTTTCTCCCTCCTTGTTGCTCCTCTCACTCAAACCTCACCTTCTCTCATGATTTGTTCCCACCTCTTCTTAGCTGCAACTCCTTATGCTCTCAATTAGCTAAGGAGATGTTGTAAATTTTCTCTTCCTAGTGGAATCCCTGTAGGTCTCTTAAGTTCTTCTGATCCCAAGCTTTTAAGGGGTTGAGTTTTGCAGCTAGGGTGGTCTTTGCTTTTTCTTTTCCTTTTTGTCTGAAGTCCACTAATGAGTGAGTACATTCTTTGCTTTTCTTTCTGGGCTTGTGGAAGCTCATGCAGGAAGATATTCTCCAAATCCATCCATTTGCCTGCAAAATTTAAGATGTCATTTTTTTTAAATGCTGAGGAGTACTTCACTGTGTAGATGTACCATAGTTTACTAATCCATTCTTCAGATGAGAAGCATCTAGGTTGTTTCCAGGTCCTTGCTACTATGAACAATGTTGCTATAAATGTAGTTGAGATAATGCATTTGGAGTGCAAATGTGAGTCCTTTGGGTATATACCTGTGATGATATTGCTGGGTTTTGGGGGAGATTGATTCCCAGTTTTCTGAGAAACCATTATGCTGCATTTCAGAGTGGCTGTACCAGTTTATACTTCCACCAACAATGGAGGATTGTTCCTTTTGCTCCACATTCTCTCCAGCATAGGCTGTCCTTGTGTTTTTAATCTTAGCCATTCTAACAAGTGTAAGGTGATATCTCAAAGTTGTTTTGATTTGCATTTCTCTAATGGCTGAAGATGTTGAGCAATTTTTCTAGTGCCTCTTAGCCATTTGTAATTATTCTGCTGAGAATTCCCGTTTTAGCTCTGAACCCCATTTTCACTTGAGTTATTTAGGTATTTGGGCTCTAGTTTCTTGAGTTCTCTATGTAATTTAGAGATCAGTCCCCTTTCACTTGTAGGGTTACTGAAAATCTTTTCCCATTCTGTAGGCTGTCATTTTTGTCTTATTGACAATGTCTTTGGTCTTACATAAACCTCTCAGTTTCAGGAGGCCCCACTTATTAATTGTTGTTCTTAGTGTCTAAGCTACTGGTGTTATATTTTGGAAGTGGTCACCTGTGCCAATGCATTGAAGGATATTTCCCACTTGCTTTTCTATCAAGTTCAAAGTGGCTGGGTTTATGTTGAGGTCTTTGATCCATGTGGATTTGTGTTTTGTGCAGGGTGATAGGTTTGGATATGTTTGCATTCTTCTACAAACTACCATCTAGTTATGCCAACACCATTTGTTGAAGACACAATCTTTTCTCCATTGGATATTTTTGGCCTCCTTGCCAAAGATCAGGTGTTCATAAGTGTGTGGATAAATGTCAGAGTTGTTGATTTGATTCCATTGATCTACAAGACTGTTTTTATCACAGTACCAGGCTGTTTTTATTACTGTAGCTCTATAGCATAGCTTGAAGTAAGGGATGCTGATACCTACAGAAGTTCTTTTATTGAACAGGATTGTTTTGGTAATCCTGGGTTTCTTGGTATTTCATATGTAAATGAATATTCTTTTAAGTTCTGTAAAAAATTGTGTTAGAATTTTGATGAATATTTCATTAAATCTGTAATTTGCTTTTGGTAAGATTATCATTTTTACTATGTTGATACTAACTATCCAGGAGCATTGCAGGACTTTCCATTTTCTATTATCCTCTTTAATTTTTCTCTTTAGTGACTTAAGTTGTTGTTGAAGAGTCCTGTTGCTTCTTTGGTTACAGATATGTCAATGTATTTAATGCTGTTTGCAGCTATTATAAAGGGTGATATTTATTTTTTTTCTCAGACCTTTTATCTTTAGTGTATAGAAGGGCTGTTGATATTTTTTTGGAGGTTGATCTTACACCCTGCTACATTGCTGAAGTTGTTTGGGAGCTACAGGAGTTTCCTGGTAGAAAATGCAGGTCACTTATGTATACAATTATATCTTCTGCAAATAGAGATAGTTTCACTTTTTCTGTTCTAAATTGGATCCACTTAATCTCCTTTCATTCTCTTATTGCTTTAGCTAAGTCTCTGAGAACTATATTGAATAGATAGGGAGAGAGGAGAGCCCTATCTTGATTCTATTTTAGTGGGATTGCTTTAAGGTTTTGTCCATTTAGTCTGATGTTGGCTGTCGGCTTGCTGTATATCACCTTTATTGTATTTAGGTATTTTCCCTGTATTTCTCATTTTTGCAAGGCTTTTATCATAAATGAATGTTGGATTTTGCCAAAGGCTTGTTTTGCATCTAATGAGATGATCATGTGTTTTTTTCTTTAAATTTGTTTATATGACTGATGACATCCTCAGCTTTTTGTATGGTAAACCTTTCCTGCATCTCCAGGATGAAGCCTATTTATGTTGGAGGATTTTTTGTATGTGCTGTTGAATTGAGTTTGTCAGAATTTTGTTGAGAGTTTTTGCATCAATATTTATGAGAAAAACTGTTCTGTAGTTCTCTTTCTCCGTTGTATCTTTGAGTGGCTTGGGTATCAAGGTGGTTGTGGCCTCTTAAAATAGTTAGGCAAGATTCCAGCACCTTGACCACCAATTTGGAGAGTCCCTCTCTGGGACCAAGGTTAATCCCTAGGGTCTGATACCAGGCTATCCCTAGCACAAGAGCTGGAGTTTGGCTGTGAGGGGCTCCTCCAGCAACATTTAAATGAGGGGACCTTACATGGCTGGGCCCTGCCTCCAGGGTGAAATGTGTCATCAAAGAAGGACTGAGGCTTTGAACATAACAACAGACCCCCAGGAAATCCAGAGGGTTTGGGAGGGGTAAGGGATCTTGAACAAGGATATACATGGATAGAAATAGTGACTTTATTCATAATAATAAAAAAATATATAAAAATCCCCATTTATGTGCATGTTCACTCTCATCAAAGAAAGACTAAAGTATTATATAAAATATTATATAAAATACCTTTTTATTCTGTATTAACATTAAGGTTTATGAGATTATGTCACATAGTCTAAGTTTCACAATGCTTTCAATGAATAAAAGATACCTGGTACGTAAGTCGAGTTGCATAGCCATAGTTCCCAATACAAAATCACCACATCTCAAAATATATTTTAAAATATCTGATAGAATGTCTTATTTATGTTACTCATCCATACAAAATATGAATATTTGCAATTTTTTTAAAATATCAATACTTCCATAAGTGGAATGTATTTACAACATCTAGATTGTTGCTCATATATGAATAATTAGTACATCAACAGAACACTGAATCTGAATGAATAAAATCAATTTTTTTGTTATTTAAATGTATTTAGATAATATGCCTTCACCTAGTTCCATCCATTTTCTTTTAAATTTCAAGATGTAATGTTTCTTTAATTGCTGAGTAGTACTCCATTGTGCTAATGTACCATATTTTTTATCCATTTGTTGGTTTGGGGAATCTAAGTTGTTTCAAGGTGCTCCCTAATACCAGCAATGCTGCTATGAACATAGTTGAACAAATGTCCCTGTGGTAAGTACATGTATCTTTTGGGTATATGCCCACCAGTAGAATTGCTGTATTATGAGGTACATTATTTTCAGGTTTATGAAATTGAAATACTGATATTCTTTTTTTTCCTTTTTTCTACTATTGTGTTTTGAGTTTTTATTTTTTAAAATTTATTTTTATTTTATTATTATCAAAGTGGCTGTGTAAGTTTACATTCTTATCATCAATGGAGAAGTGTACCACTTACTTCAGATCTCCTCCTCCATTATAGGCTGTCATCAGTGTTTATTTTTCCCTCAGTCATTCTTACAAGTGTAGTGAGGTATAATACACTATCATAGTGTTATTTTGATTTACATTTTCCTGATGGCTAAGGATGTTGAGAAGTTCTTTAAGTGCCTATTAGCCATTTAAGATGCATTTTGAGTGAGGAAACCCGGATTCGCAAACATGGTATTTACTCACTCATAAATGATTTTTAGATGTAAAGCAAAGGAAAACTAGGCTACAGCCCACAACCCCTAAGCAGCAAGGTAACAGGGAAGACTCCAAGAAGGACATTTATGGATACCTGAGTGAATGAAAAATAGATAAAATTGATCTCACTAAATTGGGATCATCGTGTGGGAGGAGGTAAGGGCAGAAGGAAAGAGAACATGGGGAAATGTTCTGAACATGGGATGAATTAGTTGGGAGAAGGACACAGAGAGAGGACAAAGAGGTCAGTATCATGAAGATTGAATCATTTTAGTTGAGGTTAGGAATAAACCTGATGCTAAGGAAATGCTCAAGGATTCTCATACAAGATCCTAGCTAAAACTAAGTCTCCATGCAATAGTAGAGAGGATGCCTGCTCTGGCCCTCCCCTAAATAAATTGATGACCACACTAATGTCATCATAGAATATTTATCCAGGTACTGATTGAAGCTGATGCAGAAATACACAGTAATGCACTTGCTAAAATTATGAGAACAAGAGAATTAATTGTTTTCTCTATCTCCATGCTGAGCTTTTCTCTGGGTTGTAGTATACTTTAAACAAATATTAATTACACCATGAAAGTAATTATAGGCTATGTATTCTGGTGCTGAAACAGAGTGAAATGTTTATAGGAATGAGAGCTTTCCAGGCTTCTTCATTTTAATTTTCCCTGTAAACTGCAAGACTGTGTGCATCTGTAAAACACATTGAGGAAGGTGGAGGCAGCACTAGAAGCAGCTGAAGCAGCCCAGGCTCACACTTCTGCTTCTTTGGTGGTTTTTGTTATGGTCTGTATCACTGTGGGAGGCCAGCTGCTACTTTGCTGACAGTAATAAGTTGCAACATCTTCAGGCTCCAGATTGTTGATGCTGAGGGTGAAATCTGTCCCTGACCCACTGCCACTGAACCTGGATGGGATTCCAGAGACAGACTGGGAAGCATACTTGACAAGAAGCCTTGGAGCCTCATTTGGTTTTTGCTGATACCAGTGTAAGTAATTGCTAATACCCTGGCTGGCCTTACAGTTCATGGTGACTCTATCTCCTGGAGTCACAGCCAGGGTGGCTGGAGTCTGAGTCAGCACAATATCACCTCTGGATCCTGAAACCATACAAGAAATATTAGTAGAACAAGATGTTTTATATGAAAATTACTTCTAAACTACTCTAAAAAAAAGAAAAAGAACACTTTTTGTATCAATTTCTTTAAACAAAATTTCAAATTTAATGTGAAGCAGGACTTCCTAATGAATCAAGAAAATTTTGCATTTAATTAAATTAATTAAAATCAATTTTTTTGCCACATCTAAACACTCATACCTGAAACCCAGAAAAGCAGAAGCCCAAGGAGCTGAGATGTGGAAACCATCTTTCTGCTTTCCCTGAGTTTAACTGTATCATGCCACAGACAAGAGAAATGCCTTTTTATAGCATTCTAAGAGGTATGAACACTAGAAGAAAGAAGTACTTATGCAAATGATACTGGCTTCATATTGACCCCGATAAAGATCTGCTCAGGAAAGCATGTCTATATTCTCTCTCATACGATAACTCCCCCTTCTGTTTACTTCAGGAAATGTTAAAATTTAAAACTCAAAGCAATCCCACTAAAATCAGAAACTAGACAAGGAAATGTTAAAATTTAACATCACTTGTGCTTGTGTACACATACAGTGTTGAAAAATTAGCACACTCTAAGTCTCTTGGATAAATTCAAATTTTAGAAAGAAATACCATCTTATATTCATGGCCCTGCTCCAGAATTATATTTTCTTTTTTGATGTTTCTTACATATAATATGGGCTGAAGTACCTCACATTCTCAGCATTCCACAAAACATTGCAAAATATCTGTGGTATCGTGGGTGTTTTTGGTTTCCTTAGTTTGGAGTTTTCCCCTAGGGCTTTTTGCAGGGCAGGGTTTGTGGTTTGGAATTGTTTAAAACTGGTTATGGCTTAAAATATCTTTTTTACTACATCTGTGTTGACTGATAATTTTGCTGGGCACAGTATTATAAGTTGGTATCCATGCACTTTTAGAGTTTGTATAATGTCTAAACAGGACCTTCTTTTTTTCATTGTTTTCTTTGAATAGTTGGGTGTTATTCTGATGGGTATCCTTTTATAGGTGATTTGAACTTTTTCCTTATCAGCTCTTAGTATTTTTAATTTGTTCTGTAGGTTTAGAGACTTGATTATTATACACTGAACAGTCTTTTTGGGGGGTGTCTAGTTCATTTGGTGTTCTGTAGGCCTCTTGTATTTTTATAGGCATTTTCTTCTTTAGGTTGGGGAGGTTTTCTTCTATGGTTAATGAAGACCATATTGATTACCTAAGCAGAGCTATAGCCCTAAAGGTAATTGAAGCTGTCATTAAAAGCCTCTCAAGTTAAAAAAGCCCAGGTCCAGATGGTTTCAGTGTAGAATTCTACCAGACATACAAAAAAGAATTACTACTATTACTCCTCAAACTGTTTCACACAGTACAACCTGAAGGAATATTGCCAAATCCCTTTTATGAGGCCACAATTACCTTGATACCCAAGCCACTCAAAGATGCAACAAAGAAGAATTACAGACAAATTTCCATCATGAATATTGATGTTAAAATTCTCAACAAAATTTTGGCAAACTGTATACAACAATATATAAAAAAATATCATCCACCATGATCAAATAGGCTTCATTCCAGAAATGCAGGGATGGTTCAACATATGAAAAACAGTAAATGTCATCCATCATATAAACAAACTGAAGGAAAAAAACCACATAATCATATTCTTAGTTGATGAAAAAGCCTTTCACAAAATCCAACATTCCTTTATGATAAAAGTCCTGGAGAGATCAGGAATACAGGGAAATATCTAAATGTAATAAAGGTGATTTATAAGAAGCCAATAGCCAACATCAATCTTAATGGAGAAAAACTCAAAGCAATCCCACTAAAATCAGGAACTAGACAAGAATGTCCTCTCTCCACTTATGCATTCAATACAGTTATCAAAGTTTTAGCTAAAGCAATAAGAGAATGAAAGGAGATTAAGGGCATATAATTTGGAAAAGAAGTGAAAATATATTTGCAGATGATATGATTGTATACTTAAGTGACCAACAAAGTTCTATCAGGGAACTTCTACAGCTGATATACACCTTCAGCAATGTAGCATGATGCAAGATTAACTCAAAGAAATGATTTTTCCTCCTTTACGATAAAGATAAGAGGGCTGAAAAATAAATAAGGGAAACATCACCTTTTATAATAGTTGCAAATAGCATTAAATGCCTTGGAGTCACTATAACCCAAGAACTTCACAGTTCTATATGACAAAAACTTTAAATCACTGAAGAAAGAAATTGAAGAGGATATCAGAAAATGGAAAGAACTCCCATGTTCCTGGATAGGTTGGATCAGCATAGTAAAAATAGCCATTCTACTAAAATCAATCTACAGATTCAATGCACTTTCCATTAAAATCCCAGCACAATAGTTTATGGACAGTGAAAGAACAATACTGAACTTTGTTTGGAATAATTGGAAAGCCAGGATTGACAAAATAATTTTGCTCAACAAAATAATCTCAGGAAGCATCACCATCCATGAGTTCAAGTTATACTATTGAGCTACAGTAATTGAAACAGCCTGGTCCTGGTATTAAAAATAGACTTGTAGATCAAAAGAATCTAAATGAAGCTCCGGGCTTTAACCCAAAAACTTATGAACACCTGATCTTTGACAAAGAGGCCCAATATATTCAATGGAAATTTAACAAATGGTGGTGGCATAGCTGGATGGTAGTATGTAGAAAAATGCAAATAGATCCAAGCCTGTCACCATACACAAAACTCAAATCCAAGTAGATCAAAGACCTCAACATCGAACCAGGCACACTGAAATTAATGAAAATATAAGTGGGAAAAAATGCATAAAGCAAAGTTTGTCTAAGCTGGAATCCACAAACCCTGAACATCTTGGGATCTGAAAGACCTTGGACCTGCACCTTGAATCCTACTTTCTCCGGAGGAACATCTGACCCAGTTTTGATGTTGGAGTGAGGAAAGTGGATCTGCCAGGAGTAGATGCTGAACTAAGTCATATTGGGACTTTGGGACCTCCTTCTCATGCTGGGGAGAAGATAAAGATATGTGGAGAAGAGAGAGTGACTGGAGCGGTTGGGAGTGGGAAGAGAGCTTGAACAAGGATGTACATGAATAGAAATATATGACTTTATTCATAAGAAAAAATTAATAAATAAAAAGTTAACAGGATGTGGCGCTGGGGAGATGGTTCAGAGGTTAAGAGCACTGACTATTCTTCTGGTGGTCTTGAGTTCAATTCCCAGAAACCACATGGTGGCTCACTACCATCTGTGGTAACATTTGGTATCCTCTTCTGTATACAGTATACATGAAGAATAAATAAATCTCAAAAAAATAAAGTTTGGCCATATTTCTTCAGTCCTACTGTATGAAATAGTTTGAAGAGTATTGGTAATTGTTTGTCTTTCAATGTCTGGTAGAACTCTGCACTGAAACAATCTGGGCCTGAACATTTTTACTTGGGAGACTTTTTTTTTGGTTTTGCCAGTTTTTAATATTTTAAATTTCCAGAAATAGGGTAAAGAAGAAACATTACAGAAAACATAACTGCTGCCTATTGTGATGCAAAAGTTTAACCTTTTTTTTGTTGTTGTTCCACAAAAACATTTGGAACTTCCATCATCTTGACTTTCCAGAAATTTAGAGATGTTATGTAACTAGTCCAGTTGCCCAGCTACTTTTATATGAAGTTCAAATTTAGAGTCAGTCCTTGGATGAAAAGCTTGTCCATTACATGGGAAGTAGATTTTGATTCTTCAGAAGCAGCAATCACTTACAAATGCAAACAGAATCCCTCTTCTTTGAAAAAATATAAGCAATCTCTAAATTGGATTCTTTTGTTTTATTTAAATGGGGTTTTTGGGTCATTTTACATAACAACAGCAGTTTTCCCTTCCTCTCCTGCTTCCACTCAACCCCCAGCTTCCCCCTCACCTCACCTCCCCATTCCATTCCTTAGAGAGGGTAAGGCCTCCCATGGGGATTCAACAAAGTCTGGAAATCAAGTAGAGGCAGGAGTAAGAGCCCCTCAACTTGCCATGTATCAAGGCTAAGCAAGATATTTATCCCTTTATAGGGAATGAGCTTCAAAAAGCCAATTCATGCACTAGGAATAAATCGTGATCCCACTGACAGAGGCCCCATCCCCACCTCCCATCTCTCCTAGATCCACTCCATTTTTACTTCTTTTGGGAAGATTTCAGTCCTCAAGGGATAGCTACTGAATATGCCATAACAGGATGCAAAAGACTGGTGACAAACCCTGTATCATGGCTGGACAAGGCAAAGCAATAGGAAAACAAAGATTCTCACAGCAGGAAATACTGTCAGATCCCCACCTCAATCCCCCACAGTTATGAGTACAACAAAATCCTAAACCTTATCATTCACAGCATATATGTAGATAGCCTAGCAGATTCATGCAGGCTCTAGGATTGCTGCTTCAGTGTTTGTGGGCCCTTATGAGCTCTGTTTGGTTGATTCTATGGCATGTTTTCTGTTCAAGTCTTTGTCCTCTCTGGATCCTACAATCTTTTCTCCCTTTCTTCTTTAGTATTTTACCAGTTCATTGGGTTTAAATATTAGAGTGTCAGGTATGCAGGCTGCCTGCCTCGCTGCCTTCCTCTGAGTTTATTGTGTTTTCTCTGTTGGGTATCTGATGAAATGTTTACATCTAAGGGACATCTGAACATGCTATTTCTTATACAAGTTGAGGAGTGTAAACATTGTAATGAAGTTCTTTGACAAAGTTAAAGTGTTGGAAAGCACATCATCTTATAATCTTTATCTTTGTGAATAGTTATGTGGAACACTTGCCGTCTCTCATACTAAATTCTGGTAAATCTTTGATTACATGAGCATTAGATAAAGTATCTCACCATGTACCTCAATAATAATATTTATGTAATTTTAGCTTAATGAGTTAAAAAAGTTCAAAACCTCAGATATGATAGACCTAAATCTTTTTGGGTGGTGGTTCAAATGTAAATTCCATAGACTTGTCCAAACAAAGAAGAATTTCAGAGGACTAGATGTCAAAATGCCTTTTTTTTCCAGATTATATGTACAGTAAATTATATCTTGCATATCTTACTGTGGTGATATATCATATATTTAATAAAATCAGTCTGGAATATCAGAGAACAGATTCACCCATAGTCAAGCTAGGAGGTTCAGAGAGTTGTAAATCACACCTTTAGTCCCAGCAAGAATAAAGCCTAGGAGTGCTGGTGACCTATGCTTTTAATCCCATAAATTCAGAGAAAGAGATCTCTCTCTATTTCTATGAGTTCAAGAGCTAACTACCAAGTAGTAGCAGCTCTTACCTTTAATCTTTACTCTAGTTTATGGTGCAGAATTGAACCCAGAAGTGAAACATCTAGGTGAAGAAGGTTTTTAAAGCAGGTGTAGGAAGACAGATTTATTTTGTAGAGGTGATGAGAAGTGGTACTGAGGAAGCTTCAAGATAACTGGGTGAGATTTGGCTGTGATATGTTTCCTCTCTGATAGTCCAGCTTTTCCTGGATATCTGGTTCTAAGTTTTTATTTTATAACAACTAGAATTTATGTTACATTTGACATCCAAGTTTAGTGCACAAATTTGTAAAACAGCTACTTTCTGGCAAGAGCAGCACATGGCCAGAGGAGTAATTACCAGCTTGCAAGGCCTTTTCTTCTGGGTTAGCTCCAGGCTTAGGCAGAGCCAGCCATACATGTTTCTTCTTCACTTTCATCTGGGGAAGTTATTCAGATAGTGGCCTGCTTCTATTTTTCTCTTTTTGTACCCCTTGTTGGGCTTCTATCACACTAGGTAGCTGATCTACTTTGCTATCATCTGAAAGGTCACTGACAACAAGATTGGTGAGTAAATCAGATTTTTTTTGAAAAAAGGAAATTTATTTCAGACAATGGAAGGTATTTGGTCTTCATGTGATCTTGTGCTAGACATTTTGCTGTTAGTACTAGTAAAGGAAAGGAGGAAGTAGATGGGATTACCCTGGTGATGCTTATTATATTGTTTATTATGAATATTTTTGTTTGATTTCTGTATTATCATTCAAAAAATCAATTAATGTGAATGCCAAAATGAAAGTCTTACAGAAGCCTGTTAAGAGAGAACACAAGGATATTCGAGTCCAAACAGAGAGATGTTAGGAACCAATCTCAGCAATGTCTACTAAGATTATACAAAAAGAGAATAAGGTTATCAAATAGCCAACATTAATATATGCAGTAACCTTAAAGTTATTGATAAATGATAAAAATTGTACAGAAGTTAGTTGGGCTCCAGTAAAATGTGAAATGTTAAAATTAAGGGCAATCAAAGAAGTAATCTTATATATGTCATGAACTCACCATTTGCGAAACAAATACTAAAATTCTGGTCATCATGCTACTGGATCAACCAAATAAACCACCCTTTGTAATTCTCCTGTATTAGTTTTTAAATAGATATCTGAAAATTGAAGAATGGTAACAGATTTAAGGGGGATAAACAAAGTGTTCCAGCCAATGGACTCTCTACAGTCTGGAATTCCTTTGCCTTCTCTGTTACCTAGAGAATGCTCTATTATCATTATTGATTTAAAAGACTGTTTCTTTACAATGCATCTACAAGAAAAAGATAAAGACAAATTTGTCTGTACAGTGCTTACTTATAATAATTCTCAGCCAGTAAAAAGATATCAATGGAGGGCCCTATCTCAAAGAATGTTGAATAACCCGACACTATGCCAATATTTTGTACAAAATCCATTAGAACAGATATGTAACAAATTTTCACAATCTATAATTTATTATTACATGAACAACAACTTGTTGGCTGATTCAAATATTGATACATTATGTGTTTGAAGAACTGAAACAATTTGCCTGATTGGGAATTGCAAATTATCCCTAATAAAGTACAAAGACTAGATTCCATTAATTATTTAGTTTACAAAATATGTCAAAAACATTTAGACCCCAAAAGGTACAAATCAGAAAAGGCTGATCAAGGACACTTAATGAATTTCAGAGATTGCTGGGTGAAATTGTCAATCTACAAACCACTATTGAAATAAAAAATGATGAAACGGATAATTTGTTCAAACCCTTCAATGGTGACAAGGACTTAAACAGTCCAAGAGAATTGCCACCTGAAGCTGAAAGAATTGGTTTTGCTAAAAAAGTATTAACAGCCTGCAGATGTGCATCGTGTAGATCCAGACCTTAATTGCATTCTAGTTATCTTGCCTTCAAGCATTCTCTTACAGGAATTTTAATGCAAAGGGAAAGTGTTATATTGGAACAGATATTTCTATCACATGAGGCAAGTAAGAAATTAAAGACATATATGGAAAAGATTTCTGAAATGATCTTTAAAGAAAAATTAAGACTTTATCAATGAACAGGAATGGACCCAGCAGAAATTGTTGTACCTTTAATTAATGAAGAAATTGACCAAATATGGGTAGAAAGTGAACCTTGGAAAATAAGCCTTCAGTAATTTTTTGGAGATATTAATAACAAATATCCTCAAAGCAAAAGAATTGAATTTCTAAAGAATACTAATTGGATTCTACCTCATGTTGTAAAATATACACCAAGTTCTGGAGCCTCTACTTTTTATAATGATGTAAAAAAATTAGGAAAGGTAGGTTACAGATCAAAAATATAAGCAAAGTGGCACAAAGCCCTTATAATTCAGTTTAAAAGTCAGAATTATATGCTACCATGATGGTATTAATGGATTTTACCAAACATCTTGACATAGTCATTGACTCTCAGCCTGCAGAAAGAATTATTTTACAATTTGAAGCTGCTCATTTTATTAATGATGAGGCAGAATTAACTTCATTATTTATTCTGTTATAAGAAATAATCAGGAATAGGAATCATCCCTTCTATATAACACACATTTGATCCCATATGGGTCTGCCATGTCCCTTAGTGCAAGGTAATAACAAAATTGAAAAATCATTAAGAGAAAATGTGCTAGAGGCCTCAGAGCTTCATAAAAACATTACATCAATTGATAGGATAAAATATATATATATATCTTTTTGGAAGAAGCCAAAAAATTGTAAAAAAGTCTAAACTCTCTAGTAAGAAGTAATCCTAAAGGTATACATAGAAATAAAATTTGACAGATGTATATATTTCATTTTACAAAATTTAGAAAATTAAAAGTATGTACATCATACAGTAGATACATTCTCAGTATTTCAATGGGCATTTAACTTGAGTTCTGAATAGGCTAACTCTGTAATCACATATTTGCTTGAAGTTGTGGCCATCATGCAAATACCTGTACAAATTAAGACTGACAATGTTCTGGCATATATCTTTACTAAGATAAAACAATTTTTGCTTATTATAATATAAAGCGTATTACAGGTATACCACAGAATCATACAGGGCAAGCAGTCATAAAGAGATCAAATCAAACTTTAAAAGATATGCTAAATAAACCAAAAGGAGTAACAAAGAATCCTAGAAATAGACTACATAATGCTTTATTTACCTAAAATTTTTCATTACTAATGAGAAAGGAACAATGCTGATGAAAGGCATTAGAAGATTTGTTTTTAAAAAATTGCGCTAAAACAGCCTGTGTAGCTAAAAGATGTATTAATCTCAGAATGGAAGCAAGAATATGTGCTACATTGGAGAAGGAGTTTTGCTTTTGTTTTCACAGGTGAAGAAAGGTATGAATACTATCAAAATTAATAAAGTCTCATTTTCAACCAGAGAAACTTCATTAAAAAAAGAATTGATGGCTTATGCACCCACATTATAATTCTTTAAGTTGTAAGAGATACAAAGGTTTGGATCAGGTTTTTGTTTTTATCTTTATAGAAAACTAGAAATACCCATCTTTAAGAAGTTAAAAGACCTTGGACATCTAGACATCTAAAGTATAAGGGAGGCTATGCAGAAAAATTTACAAGCAAAGGAATATTGGACCTATTGGTATCAGTATACTCTACAGGGTAAAATCACATACCTTAATCTATAGATGTCTTTATTTGTTAGAGAAGTTGAAGTCTCAATTTAATTATAATTTAAAGATGGCTCTCTCCTTTTCTAAACTCAAGCATAATTGTTTAAGAAAATTACATAATCTCTTTATCATATTAGAAGAGCCACCTGATATGGGACAGAAGAATAACCAAATATAAGGGATTATTCTATTGTTACTAATCTTATGCTAAATAAATATACATAATTACATACGTACATACACATATATTTATAAAATTTTTGGTCAAACTATTAATACTTATATAGACTAGTAATTATTTCTTTAAAAAGGCTTTATTTATCTTTCTCTACATTGAGATGCATTTTAGTCTCATCCTTTTTCTGCAGTGATCCATGACACTTCCTAATTGTGAACTTGAAGTATCCAAAAGAAAGATGGGGCCTCACAATGATTTTACATGAATTATGACAAAGCTACTAGCATGATAAATACCAACCAAAGATCAGATTTGGACTACAAACTGTTTAAGACAATTTTGAGGTTTCTAGCTAAAATTAACCAGCTGCACAGACTACTCTAGCCAGGACTTGAGACTCTAGCCATATACTTTTTTTTGTATTCAGAGACTGGAAAACAAATGATATAGCTACTTATTTCAGAACTTGACAATTAACAAAAGTTTTCTTTTCAGGATCCCTTATAGGTCATGCCCAGACAGCAAGAAGTAAATTTAACAACACATCATCCACATTCCCAAGAGATGGAATGGGTGGTTTTTGGTCTTTCAATGGGTTATGGATGATTGTCATTGTTTAGGGTAATTTGTAAAAAAAATATTGTTTGTTATGGTTACATAAAAGCTAAACAAGAGAGATTAGATTCAGGGTTGTTAAAGAAAGAATAGAAGAATAAAGGAGCTACAGATATGATAAGATTTAAAGGTAGATTACAGAATCTACATTTGAAAAGAAATTATTAGCTTTAAATATTTTATACTATATTGGATTTTTTGTATATTGTGTACAAATTGTGTATATTGATACAAAGTTGGGATTTATTTTGTTACTGTACATATATCTCTATGCTTATTCAAAGTATTATACTTATACAGTTCATCTAAAAATGTAATACAAATTGCTAGTCCATGAAAACTATTATTACTAAATAAATAGAATATACAGAAATGCAAGTTAATAGTTATGTATTACAATTGAAATTATGGTAATATTAGATATGATTTCAAGACTAAACAGATATATTTTAAATGAATAGATCTACAAACACTTCAGAAATCCATAGAATATGGAATTTACTATATTTTAATAACATAGGTTTTATTATGTTTATGAAAATGAGACATCTACCCCTATTAAACCCATACTAGTGACAAATCTTAACAGTGTACAAGAGCATTCGCCTATAACCTGTTTTACTCCAAATCCCCTTTGGTAAAACAAATTCTTTCACGAAGAAGAATGATTTTTCTTTCTTTTCAGAAAAAAAAACTGACACAGATCAAGGACATAAAGAGTTAAGAAAGGTTCAGACACATTTGTTAAGATAGCATGGATGGCTAAATAAGACAAGAGGGTCATGAAAATGTCAACAAAATTATGACAGAATAGAAGGCCCAAAATTGAGTTTATTTTTGTACCTATAAAAACAAAATCCAAAAATCACACATCCTTCAAATTAGCAGGCTTCTGATTGTGACTCTCATCTTTTTATTTTTTTCTTTCTGTCTTTGACATTGTGCATCTCAATCTCTTCCTTTTCCCATTTATTAGTATCGGCCCTGTGCAATTGTTACCTGCATCCCAAAATGTAAAATTAAATTTATGAGAAAAAAAAGAAAGAAAAAAATTAAATGTCCTCATAGAAACTGCAGTGTGACCAAGTGAGTCCTGAAATAAAGACTTTTATCCATAAATCTTTATTTGCAAGTGTTCATTTAAAGAGTCATTGGTCTGGTTCAAGGCCTCTGGCTTTTGTTACACTATCAATGCTAGGCCCTCACTGGGAATTCTCTTTGTTATTCTGTTGTTACAGGCTGTTGATAGACAGCCCTGTGCTGTAGAGATTCTAAATCATTGGATCTTCATGACTCTTCCCATTTGTGCTCCAGCACATCATAGATGGGGTGGATGTTATGGTGGACCAAATCATAACCCTGCTTCTGAGCCTGAGTATTTTCAGGGTTGATCAGTCTGTCAGCTGTCCCCCATCCTCAACGCTGGGGTGAACTCTCCAGTTTCCTTGGCTGATTTACTCCTTGTGGCAATGAGCGAGGGGCAGAGACATTTCTATTACTTTCACACACCATCAGGGCCAAATCTACATTGTTGCCTAAGTAAAGTGCAAGGGGCTACTCTCCCAGATGCTGCAGCTGGTAAGAGATAGTTCTCTTGTTCTTATAATCTCAAGACCATTGTCTAGAATCAGCCTCAGGTGTGAATGGGGACAGAAGCATCTCTTCCCTTCTCAGGCCACCATATGGCACTTGAAGGATAGAACCAGCTCTCTCTAACTCAAGTTCTTGGGCTGGTTCACTCCCACCCATTTATTATGGAATAAGGTCAGTTCTGCTGTGCTGTCCAGGCAAGTTTCAGGGCCCACTTTCTCAAGTGCTATACCTGGTTCGAGGGTGTCAGCTCCCAGCTCCATGTGAGGGACCAGGAAAGGTGGGCATATTTTCCTTGTCCTCATTATCATTTGACAGATAAGAAGGCTGTGGCCACCTATCATGGTCCTCCACCACAGGATCAGTTCTATTATGGTGCCCAGGGCCTGCTTCCCAGAGTGCTGCAGCTTGTAGCAGGTAGCAAGAGACAAGGGTCAAAGGGCTGCATGTCTCAGCAAACCATGCTGCTGCATGACACAGTAGCTATGGAGAAACCTGTACCATGCTCACAGCTTCAGGGTGGTTTCACCTACACCTCTGCCAATAAAGTTAGCTCTACTGTGTTGCACAGGTGAAGTGCAGGGCCTTTTCTCCTAAGTTCTGTAACTGGTGAGGAGCAAGGGCACCTGCTCTACTCTTAGGACCTCAGAGCCAACTCTACCTTTTTCCTCTGCCATAGAGGGGCTGGAGGGAGAGCATCTCTCCTCACCCATGCTAACATGTGGATATGAGGGATAGTTTGACCCTTAATTTAATTTTACAAAATAAAAAGGCAATCACTGTTATGGTCCTGATCTCCATCCCTCCACAGTAGAAAATTTAATTGAATAGCTTCATATGAGGTGATAATAAAAAGAATTTCTGAGAAATATATTTGTCTATGTGTTTGTGATAATGAAGAGTTGACAATAAATTGTATTCTTATTAAGTCTGGTATTCTCATTAGACCTTATGATGATCAGAAGACACAGGAATGGAATTAAGATGTAGCAATATTTAAACAAGTAAACAAGGAGCAAAGTTTCTATTCTTGATATGAATAACAGGATCCCAGATATTATCAGTTCCTCATATCTTAGCAAACCTAACTCCATGGTAAACAAACAACTCTGAATGGGATAGTGCCATCAAATCCCTCCCTTCAGAGCTCAGGGAAATACTGAATAGAAGACCCAAAAATGTACAAGCCAGAGGGGATGGAGTTCACCAGGAAAACAATGTCCTCTTAATCAAAAGCAAGGCTCATCTGATCTCACAGAGAGTAAAGCAGCATGCACAGGGCCTGCACACATCTGCACAATGTCCTCTGCATATATAGTATGACTTCCAGGTTAGTGTATTTATGAGGCTCCTGAAGTATAAATACAAGTAGGTCTATGATTCTTGTGTCTGCTCTTGGGCACCTTTCCTTCTGTCGGTTTGTCTTATTGAATGTCAATGTGATAGGTTTTTTTATTTTAAATTTTGTTTTATTTTATTATACTGTTTAAATAAATGAACGAAAACAGTTTTTATTTTTTACCAAGTCACATAGAATTATCTCTTTTGTCTTTTTTTTCATTTATTTTTGAATAAAGTTTAATTTTTTTATCCATGTATCCTGTTGTTCAAATGCCCTTTCCCCTCCTGCCCCTCCCAGTCACTCACTCTTCTCCTCATCTCCTTATCTCCTCCCCAGCAAGGGCAGGAGGTCCCAAGGTCCCAAGGTGGCTTAATTCAGCATTCACTCCAGGCAAGTACAGTTTCCTTATCCCAACTTCAAGACTGGGTCAGGTGTTCCTCTGGAGGGAGTGGGATCCAAGGTGCTGGTCCATGGTGCTTCAGATCCCAAGCTGTTCAGTGATTGTGGTTTGCAACTTGGGAATGCTCTGCTTTTTGTTTAAATTCCACTAATGAATGAGTACATCCCCTGCTTATCTTTCTGGGTTTCTGATACCTCGCTCAGGAGGGTATTCTCCATAACCATCCATTTACCTGCAAATTTTAGGGTATCATTTTTCTTAGTGCTGAGTAGTACTCCATTGTGTAGATATACTGCATCGAGGGTAATTTGTATGTGACACTAAAATTCTGATGTCATTATCTAAAATAAAACTTTTTCTTCATAAAATATTTTATTAAAGAGGGCTGGAGTTTAGACCCAGTAGTTAAGATTGTTGCATGGCACACAGGTTGAATTCCTAGCTCCTATATGGTGGTTCACAAAAATCTGTAATAATGTTGTAGGGAAATCTATCAGCTTCTGTCCTTCATAGGCAGTGATCATCATATAGTACACAGACATAGATATATAGAAAACACTCATATACATAAAAAGAAAAATTATTCTTTTATAAAACATTTTACTGCTGAAAGGATTAAGTTCTTATTGTACCATGTAAGTATGGATGATTGTAACAAGATCTTTAAACTTGGCAAGTGTATTCAAGTAGTGAGTATTTTAATCTCCACAAGGTATTTTTATGAACAGTGTTTCTAGCAACACTGCATTCAAAACAATGATCTGCTGTCCAGCCAGGTATCAAATGAGAGACCAACTCTTCAGCAAACTCTAGGAAAAAGTTTTCACTAATATCTGTACTGCTGATGGAAGATAAAAGTACTTCCTAGCTTTTATAAAGAGCTTTTCTGGGTGAGTTAAAGTGTTCCCTGTCCAGACTGAAACTGCTCAAATAGTAGCTTCAAAGTCCCCTGATATGGCGTCTTCCCAGCAATGAAGTCCCAACAATGAATTGGCTTTCATAGCTAAAATCTCTCAACTAATTGTGAAATCTTTAGATATAGAATTAAAACTTCAGCTTGCATATAGATCTCAGAGTTCTGGCTAATTTTAATGAAACTACAAAACAAACAACAGCAACATCAACAACAAAAATCTTTAACAACACACTTATAGAGTCCAGCAAAGGATGAATAGGCCTGTTTCCTTTGCTTTGGTTTAGCCTACTGTACCCCATATAGGAAGGGAATCTACCCACCTATGAGACTAAGTTTAGAAAACTTCTCTTATTGTTTCCAAGGCTCAGGAAGCAACAGTTGGCAGAACTCTCTATCCATTCCATTTTCATGTCACTACAGGCCCTACAGTGTTCCATACAGGTTTTCAATGGATTATTTTGAGAGACCCAGCTAACAACTTAGTACATCATCAATTTTCCCTTGTTGGAGTCTAGTTATGTCATCTGGGTCAAGCAAATAGTCAAAGAGGCACTAACCTGAAAAAGATCCCACAGAGTGATTCCACTCCCATGTCAGTTAAGGTAGCTGGAATTACAGCATGGATTCACCACACCCAGGTCCAGAAAGAGAGCCACAGATGCTGCTGTCAAATGGAATGTCTCTGGACTATGGACTCATTAAAATTCAGGTTTCATTGAGTCTTAGCTCCTTCTGTTCCCTGACCTTCAACTTCCTCCTGAGTCTTTTTAAGTTTAGCAATTTCAGTATGAGATCATGGTCCACCTCCCACTGCCCTCAGGCCTGGACTGGAAATAGAGAAAAAAATATATTAGCTAGTATGATTACCAGAAACACATATTTCATTTTGAAACCTACTTTCTGATGCCTAATTTAAATGTCCAGTTTTATGAAAAATATATAGGAATTCATTTTTTTTTGCAAATAAGATTGCTACACATATATTTACTTTGTGTTCAGCTTTCCCTCTGAATTTTTTTTCCATCCCTGTATATCCTTATTCAAGGTCCATTCCCCCTCCCACCACATCAGGTCATTTTTATTCTCTGCAACTACCCATCCCCTCCCTGGGCAAGGAGCAGAGGGTCCTATGGTCCCACTGACCCAATAATGCTTGGATCAGTCTCCACTCCGGGACAAATCCAGTTTTGTCCACACTCACTCAAGAGTGAGTCTGGTGTTCCTATAGTTGGAGTGGGGTTCAAAGGGTCAGTCCATGGTGTTTCTGATCCCAAGCTATTCAGTGGTTGTGGTTTGCCGATTGGAAATGTTTGGCTTTTTTTCTTGTTTGTTTGTTTAGAGACCACTAATGAGTGAGTACATCCCCTGCTTATCTCTCTGAGTTTGTGATAACTCGCTCAGGAGGATATTCTCCAAATCTATCCATTTGTCTGTGAATTTTAGGATATCATTTTTTTCTTACTGCTGAGTAGTATTCCATTGTGTAGATGTACCACAGTTTGTTAATCCATTCTTCAGTTGAGGGACATCTAGGTTGTTTCCAGGTTCTTGCTATTACAAATAATGGTGCTATGAACATAGTTGAGCTAATACCTATGGAGTGTGAATGTGTCTCTTTAGGGTATACACCCAGAAGTGGTATTGCTGGGTCCTTGAAGAGATTGATTCTCAATTTTCTGAGAAACCTCCATATTGCATTCCAAAGTGGCAGAACAAGCTTACACTCCCACCAACAATGGAGGAATGGTCCCCTTGCTCTGCATCCTCTCCAACATAGGCTGTCATCTGTGCCTTTTATCTTAGCCAATCTAACAGGTGTTAGGTGGTATCTCAAAGTTGTTTTGATTTGCATTTCTCTGATGGCTAAAGATGAAGAGCACTTTTCCAGGTGCCTTTCAGCCATTCCTAGTTCCTCTGCTGAGAATTCCTTTTTTAGATCTGTACCCCATTTTTTGATAGTCTTATTCAAGGTTTTGGCCTCTAAATTCTTGAGCTCTTTATATACCTTAGAGATCAGTCCTCTATCACTTGTAGGGTTGGTGAAAATCTTTTCCCATTCTGTAGGCTAGCATTTTGTCCTATTGACAGTGTCCTTGGCTTTGCAGAATCTTCCCAACTTCAGGAGATCCCACTTATTGATTGTTGGTCTTAGTGCCTGTGCCACTGGTGTTATATTTAGGAAGTGGTGGCCTGTGTCAATTTGTAGAAGTGTATTTCCCACTTTCTTTTCTAACAAGTTCAAAGTGGTTGGGTTTAAATTGAGGTCTTTGATCCACTTGGATTTGAATTTTGTGCAGGGTGACAGGCTCGGATCTATTTGCATTTCTCTACACACTTCCATCCAGCTATGCCAACACCATTTGTTAAATGTACTATCTTTTTCCATTGAATGTTTTGGGACTCTTTGTCAAAGATCAGGTGTTCATAGGTTTTTGGGTTAATGTCTGGATCCTCAATTCTATTCCATTTGTCCACAAGTCTGTTTTTATGCCAGTACCAGGCTGTTTTTATTACTGTAGCTCTATAGTATAGCTTGAAGTCAGGGATGGTGATACCTCCTGAGGTTCTTTTGTTGAGTAAGATTGTTTTGGCAATCCTGGCTTTTCTTTAATTCCAAATGAAATTGAGTATTGTTCTTTCAAGGTCCAAAAAATATTGTGTTGGGATTTTGATGGGCAGTGCATTGCATCTGTAGATTGCCTTTGGTAGAATTGTCAATTTTACTATGTTGATCCTACCAATCCAGGAACATGGGAGAGCTTTCCACTTTCTGATATCCTCTTCAATTTCTTTCTTCAATGACTTAAAATTTTTGTCAAATAGGTCTGTTACTTCTTTGGTTGTAGTTATTCCAAGGTATTTAATACTATTTGCAGCTAATATGAAGGGTAATGTTTCCCTTATTTCATTTTCAGCTCTTCTATCTTTAGTGTATAGAAAGGCTACTGATTTCTTTGAGTTTTTCTTGTATCTTGCTAAATTGCTGAAGGTGTTTATCAGCTGTACCAGTTTCTTGGAAGAATTTTGTGGGTCACTTATGTATACAATCATATCATCTGCAAATAGAGATAGCTTCACTTCTTCTTTTCCAATTTGTATGCCCTTAATCTCTTTTCGTTCTCTTACTACTTTAGCTAAAATTTTGAGAACTATAATGAATAGATAAGGGGAGAGAGGATATCCTTGTCTAGTTTCTGACTTTAGTGGAATTGCTTTGAGTTTTTCTCCATTAAGTTTGATACTGGCTGTTGGCTTCTTGTAAATCGCCTTAAATATATTTAGGTATTCTCCCTATATTCCTGATCTCTCTAGGGCTTTAATCATAAAGGACTGCTAGATTTTGTCAAAGGCTTTTTCTGCATCTAAGGATATGATCATGTGGTTTTGTTCCTCTAGTTTGTTTATATGATGGATAACATTTACAGTTTTTCGTATGTTAAACCAGCCCTGCATTTCTGGGATGAAGCCTACTTGGCCATGGTGGATGATATCTTTTATGCATTGTTGTATACGGTTTGCCAAAATTTTGTTGAGAATTTTCACATCAATATTCATGAGGGAAATTGGTCTGTAATTCTCATTCTTTGTTGTGTCCTTGAGTGGATTGGTGTTAGGGTGATTGTGGCCTCATAAAAAGAATTTGGCAATACTCCTTCAGTTTCTACTGTGTGAAATAGTTTGAGGAGTAACTGTAGTAATTCTTCCTTGAATGTCTGGTAGAATTCGGCACTGAAACCATCAGGAATTTTATTTTTGGGGAGGTTCTTAATGACAGCTTCAATTTCCTTGAGGGTTATAGGCCTGTTTAGGTAATTAATCTGATCTTCAATTAATTTTGGTAGATGGTACCTGTCTAGAAAGCTGTCCATTTCTTCTAGGTTTTCCATTTTTGTGGAATACAGATTTTCAAAATATGATCTGTTAATTCTCTGTATTTCCTGGGGTTCTGTTGTTATGTCCCCCTTTTCATTTCTGATTTTGTTGATTTGGACACTCTCTCTCTGTTTTTTGATTAATTTGGCTAAGGGCTTGTTAACTTTCTCAAAGAACCAACTCTTAGATTTGTTGATTCTTTGTATTGTTCTTTTTGTTTCAATTGTATTGATTTCAGCTCTAAGTTTGATTATTTCCTGCCTTCTACTCCTTCTAGGTGAGTTCGCTTCTAATAGTTCTAAGGCTTTCAGCTGCGCTGTTAGGTCTTTAGTGTGGGATTTCTCTAGGTTTTTCATATAGGCTTCTAGCGCTATGAATTTTCCTCTTAAGACTGCTTTCATTGTGTCCCACAAGTTTGGATACGTTTTGATTCATTTTCATTAAATTCTAGGAATACTTTAATTTCTTTCTTAATTTCTTCCTTAACCCAGAGATGGTTCAGCTGAGTGATGTTTAGTTTCCATGAGTTGGTAGACTTCCTTTGGGTTTTGATGTTGTTGAACTCTCACTTTAGGCCCTGGTGATCTTATATGCTACAAGGGGTTATTTCCATTCTTTTGTAGCTGCTGCTATTTGCTTTATGACCAATTATGTGGTGAATTTTGGAGAATGTTCCTTGAGGAGCTTAGAAATATTTATATTCCTTAGCCTTTGGGTGGAAGGTTCTGTAGATATCTATGAAATCCATTTGCTTCATAACCTCTTTTAGACTCCTTATTTCTCTGTTGAGGCTCTGTCTGGTTGATCTATCCAGGGTTGAAAGTGGGGTATTGAAGTCTCCCAGTATTAGGGTGTGAGAATTGATGTGTGAGTCGAGCTTTAGCAGTGTTTCTTTTACATAAGTAGGTGCCCCTCTATTAGGGGCATAAATGTTTAAGATTGAAATCTCCTCTTGAACAATTTTTCCTGTGATGAATAAGTAGTGACCATCTTGGTCCCTTTTAATTGCTTTTAGCTTAAAGTCTACTTTGTAAGATAATAGGATTGCAACCCCTGCTTGTTTCTTAGGACCTTTTGACTGGAAAATCTTTTCCCAACCCTTTATTCTAAGCCTGTGTTTGTCTTTGCGGTTGAGGTGTGTTTCTTGTAGGCAACAGAAGGATGGCTTCTGTTGTATCCATCTTGTTAGTGTGTGACGTTTTATAGGAGAGTTGAGACCATTGATATTAAGGGGAATTAGAGACCTTTGATTCATATTTCCTGTCATTTTTGGTGGCAACTTGTTTGTATTTCCTTTCTCTAGGGTATTCTTCTGTGGACTTATTGATTGTTTGTGATTTCGTGGGTTTATCTGGGGTCCTTAGGTTGTAGTTTTCCCTCTAATAA
>PVIH01003116.1:30019-77276 GCA_004025045.1 Sigmodon hispidus
CAGTCTGACTTTGTCCTGAAATACCTTGTTTACTCCATCTATGGTGATTGATAATTTTGCAGGGTATAGTATTCTAGTTTGGCATCCATGCTGTTTTAGCATCTGTATAACTTCTGACCAAGCCCTTCTAGCTTTCATCGTTTCCATTGAATAGTCAGGCGTTATTCTGATGGGTCTGCCTTTATATGTGAGTTGGCCCATTTCTTTTGCAGCTCTTAAAATTTTTTCTTTGTTCTGTATGTTTTGTGTCTTGATTATAATGTGGGGCGCTGACTTTTTTTGGGATCATATCTATTTGGTGTTCTTTAAGCTTCTTGTATCTTTATAGGCATTTCCTTCTTCAGGTTAGGGAAGTTTTCTTCTATGATTTTATTGAAAACATTATCTGTGCCTTTGAGCTGGTATTCTTCTCCTTCTTCTATTCCTATTATTCTCAAATTAGGTCTTTTCATGGTGTTCCAGATTTCCTGAACATTTTCAGTTATGGCTTTTTTAGTTTTACTATTTTCTTTGACTGATATATCTATTTGAGCTACTAAGTCTTCCACTTCAGTGATTCCATCTTCCATCTCTTGAACTCTGTTTGTTATGCTTGTATCTGTGGTTCCAGCTTTTTTCTTCAGGTTTTCTATTTCCATCTTTGCCTCATTTTGTGCCTTTTTTTATTGCTTCTATTTCAGCTTTTATTTCAACTTTTACTTCTTGGCATTTTTCTTTAATAGATTTGTTGATCTCTTCCATTTTTTTGTTTGTATTTTCTTCTGTTTCTTTAAGGCTTTTTTTCATATCGTCTTTGAGAGTTTCAATGATCATCAAAAAGGAATTTTTGGTGTTGCTTCCTTCTGTTTCCTCTTCATTGCTCAGTTCAGGTCTTGTATTTGTAAGATCGCCATTCTCTTCTGGAGTTACCATGTTGTTCTTTGCATTTTTATGTAATTTTTTGCACTGATGTTTGCCCATGGCTTCAGTGGTTCATGATTAGATGGTTCCTGGTCAGTTGTGGCACTCGGGCTTGTGTGCCTCCTGTCACCTCTCTGGGCAGGGTCTGAATCTACCCTTCAGGGACCTCTGTAGTTGTCTGTTCACTGGGTTCGATGTGGGGGTGGGTAGCCCTGCTGGGACTCTGCAGACAGCACTTGGTCCAGGAAGCAGAACCGAAACCTATGGGAGCTCATCTCTCCCTCCCAGGCTGGGATATAGGAGCTTAGGCCTGGTGACCCCTCCTCACCTCTGGGCAGGGTCTGAGTCTGTCCTTCAGAGACTCCTGTAGTTGTTGGTTTCGCTCAGTTCGAGGTGGTGGTGGATAGCCTTGCCAATTCCCCCAGCAGGAGCTTTGGGTATGGTGACTGTGAGAGTTTATCTGCCCCTGCTCCAGAGTGCGCTGGGACTCTGCAGACAGCACTTTGTCCTGGAACAGGAATCCATTTTTTTATGATTAAAATACAGAGTTTACAATTTTATGCATGCTCTGTAGCTGTGACTCCAAGTAGCCCAAAATAAGGGAGTTTCTATTATAAAAAATAAGAGATGTAAAACTGAGAATTCCTGAAAAAAATTTTTTTCATATTATTTTGGCCTTTGTCAAACAAATTAAAAGTTGTGAAATGACTATGCCACAGGTAGAAACCTCGAGGAAAAAGTCAATCTTTCCAGTCCCGAGTCAGTTGTGATTACTGGTTATACTTAGTATAACAGCCCCAGTACTTCATAGGAAAATGATGTGAACCCTGTCAGCATACTGACTGACAAACTCACTGTGACAGGGGCAGCCCAAATTAATTTTAAAGAAATTATAAGGTACTAAAACTTGTCTAATATCCAAACCTTTAATCTAGCCACTTTCTCTCATTCTGATGTTTGATATTCTGCTCCATGGGATGATTCATCTGGATAACATCAGCATTACTGGATCACTAAAACTACTTTGTGAGCAGGTACTATACTTAAGACCTCTTATCAGGTGGGTCAAACTATGTACAGAAGTCACTATGAAGTAGGACACAACATGGCCATGAGTGCTTCTGCTCAGCACTTTGGGTTCCTGCTTCCTTAGTTTTTATAAAGGAAGATGACACTGCATTTCCCTGTCTGTCATGTTCAGTATCCTTTCCAGGAATATCATCTTTAAATACAATTATTCAATGTATATTAGTTGTATGTTTCCAATCTCAGGTGTAAGATGTGACATCCAGTTGATTCAGTCATCATTCTATATCACCATCTTTGGGAGACACAGTCAAAATCACTGTGCAAACATATTAGAAAATTTGTGACTGGCTAACCTTGTTATTTAAACACCAGAAATCAGAAAATAATCCTAAGCTCCTGTCTTTAAGGCACCCAGTCTGAAAAGTGCAGAACATTTGATGTTCTGTTTTAAAAGGTCTTGGTGAATCCACGCTTAACATTAGTAAGCTGTGGCCTAAGGATGTTATAGCTTAATATTGTCCTACTGCCAATTATACAATATTACTCCTCCCACAGTATATATTTTAACATAAGAAAACATCTAGGGAAGATAAAATTTATAGCTGACTCTAGTTGGTGCTCTTGGTGCCTGCATCTTCTGATATCCTTTACATTTGAGTTTAGCACTCAGAGTCATTGGAAGGTTTTGGTAGAAAGGGTCAGGTCACATGCCTTTAATCCCAGAATGTGGAAGGCAGAGGTAGGAGTTCTCCATGAGTTTGACGACAGCTTGGGCTACAGAGAGTGAGTTCCAAGAATGCTAGTGTTACATGGAGAAACCTTTCTAAAACAAACAAACAAATAAACATAGGTTTCCTTGATCACCAGTGGTGCCTACACTGAGATATCTCAGGTACAACAACGTTTGCTTTTAAGACTTCATTTGTGAACGTTTTATCAACCTCCCTGGACTTTTTACCAAAACCTGTCAATGAATTTCAAAATCTTATTGTGTCTGAGAAATGCTGTCAGCATGATGAGACACCAGGAAGCCCAGGTGAGTCTACACAGCTTCACACTTCTGCTTCTTGAAAAGGTTTTTGTCATTTCTTGTATCACTGTGCAAGATGTATAATAATGCTGACAGTAATAAGTTGCAATATCTTGAGGCTCCAAGCTGCTGATGGTGAGAGAATAATCTGTCCCAGACCCACTACCACTGAATCTAGATGGAACTCCTGTCTGCAAAGTGGATGCACCATAAATCAGGAGCTTAAGAGCTTGCCCAGGTTTCTGCTGGTACCAGGCTAAGTACTTGTTAATGTTCTCACTGGTTTTGCAACTGATGGTGACTTTGTCTCCAGAAGATGCAGACAGGGAGGTTGGAGTCTGGGTTAACTGGATGTCACAACTGGCTCCTGAGATTGGGAAATTAGAAACAAATATCCTCATAATTAAGAAAACAATAATAGGATGTTCCTGAAAGAATAATTAGCCACATTATTTGACCACAGTGATTTGAGAAAATAAATAGAATCATTCCTTCTTACCTGGAAGCCAGAGCATAAGAAGCCCCAGGAGTTTAGTGAGGATTCTTCCACTAATCCTGTGTCCTCAGTGTAACTAATCCTCAAAGGGTATGAGCAGCCTTTCAACAAGTACTCTGAGAAGTGGGTTGTGCTTTGTTCACATGCAAATTTAGCAGGGGCTCCTGGAAGGCAAAGCACTGCTGCACAAGTTTATCTTAGTTACTCATTAAAGACCCTTGTCTCTAAGAGTTCTCATTCTTACCAAATAAATAGAGATTTCCTGACAGAGAATCTGCTGCATGTAGGAGACAAAGGCCAGAATCTAGAATCTGAGCAGAGTATTATTTTGGTGTTTTTGGATTCACTGTGTATTTTCTTGCTTACATTTCACAGTACTAGAAACTGTTATCAACACTACAAACTCCTTGAATTTACCACAGTTTAAATTCTTGAGGTTAAAGATGATTCATCTTTCAATAATTGGTACATATACTTAGTGTGTTACATATCCTTAGTCATGTGCAGCATGGATTCTAAGGAAGAGAACTATTTGTCATGTCTAGTTTCATGTCATGTTAAACAATGTGTTTCCTCTATTTATAATTCCATCCTGATTAGCCAAAGTCTCAAGTGCCTGAAGCCTATGACCTAAATTGGTAGCTCTAGTTATATTTAAAAATAGTCATGAAAGAGGTTCCTTTTGTTCTTCTGGTTACTGAATTCTTTACCTACTCCTAAGACAAGCATTTTTTTTTCCTGCAGTCTCTTTGGTGTATATGGTTCCTGCCACCATAAAATGCAGAGAATATAGGAGCATACAGAGTTAACCCCACCACTACTGGCTGTGACATTAGGGAGAAACAGTTCTGCTAGTCACTGGCTGGAGCACTCAGGAGAGAGTATCCTATACTTCTTCTGGGCAGCACAATAGACCCTGTGACCCTGTTTGCCTGGCCATGTGAGAAGTAGCCCTGAGGTCTTGAGACTAGGAAAACAGGCCACATCCTCTTACAGGCAATGTGGTGGCATGGGTGAGGGAAAAAGTGTTTACTCCCCTCACCAGTAGCAGCAGGTAGAAGACTTGATCCAACCTCTCCCTAGCTGCAAATTCCTGGAAAACTCTCACTGAAACAACACAGTAGAGTTGACCCTGTAGATGGATGTAAGTGAGCAAGCCCTGAGGGTGTGAAAGAGGCATAGATGATATGTGCGTCATGGTGAGATGGGGGCAAAGAAAGATGACTTCACCCTTCTGTGCCACCACCACTCACTGGCAATAAAGTTTAGTCCTTTAGCAGATACAACCCTCCTGCAAGCAGGATCTGCACTTCATCTGGACAGCACAGGGAAGCTGACCCTGTTAAAAGGACACAGGTGAGCCAACCCTGAGAACACAAGCATGGGAGACCTTGCTCTACCCCTAATCTGCCATATGCAGCATAAGTGAGTGGGGAATTTAAGGGAGTGATACACTCCCCATCAATATCTGAGGAAGATGAGCTTGCCCTGAAATCAAAGGAATAGGGAAGCTGCTACTGCCCCCACCAGCTGCCACACTTTGAAGATCCAGTCCTACACCTCTCCTGGGTAGCACAATAGACCCAACATAGTTGGCACAGGTATGGGTAAGGCAGCTTCCAAGTTGTGAACATGGAAGAGATATCCTCATATCTAATCTGTGTTATGGTAACATGAAAGGAAGAGTGATGCTCTCAACCCCTCCCACCATTAATGCCTGAAGCAGGTGGAAGAGTGAGTTCTTAGGTCATAAGAGCAGGAGAACTGTCCTTGTTCCTCATCAGCTTCAGCACTCTCTAGAGCCTATTGGTAGAGGTGTGGATAAGCCAACCCAAAACTTGTAGCATGTAGCATGGAAAGTTTGCCCCATTTCTCATCTGAGTTGTATTGGCAAGGACAGTGGTAGAGATAGGAACCTGACCATCAATGCCTGGGCCAGGTAGAAGAGCTGACACTGTGGTTATAAAACAAGAGAGCTATCTCTGCCCCTCATCAGCTGCATCATAGTACAGCTGTTCCTGAAGGTGTAGGTGTGACAATAATTAAGTAGACATGTTTCCAAAAAAAATCTTGGGACTTAAGCATATTAGGCAAGCATAACACACTCACATAACCAGTCTGTGTGACTGAGCCTTATGCATGTTGTTGGCACTTCTTTGTCAATAACATGAGAACATGTTTGGCTCTTTGCCCTGGCATCTGTCCTTTGTTCACCTGTAAATAGCATGAGTATGTGAAAAGGATTCTTATAAGTATGTACCAATATTCTCTTGCTGTGCTACATTGATGAGTTATAAACTGTGTGGTAAGATTTACTGTGTGCTATGATAAACAAAACATTCCTCCTTTTTTACTGAGGCGGGGGGAATGAATGCAATTTATTCATAGAAATCAGGGTAATCTTTCTGCTGAATCCAAAAGTGGAATTAAGTATCATAGTATATTAGACTTGTTTTTCTTACCTATGAGACAATCACATTCATTGTAAATGGCCTCATACTCTCCATGAGAGCTGCAGTAACATTTCTGTACGTATATGTTCTGCTAATGAATCATTCCCTTTAGTTGTATATTTCTGGTGTGCCAAAAACTTTGGTAATGAACCTCAGACTGTAACAGAGCACACAGCAGTCAGGATTCAAATTATACTGTTGAGTCTAGTGTTTCAAATTCCAGTATGAGCCCTCATTTACTTATAAATACTGTACATCAGAACCTCCATCAAAACTGGGCTTTCTAATGGACTTTTTGTACATCTGAAATGATTTTATGTAGTTTCCAATGTACAGAAGTGATGTACAGATTGTTCTATTGTAAAAATCATGGAGTGAGTAATATCTAGAAAAAATAGATTTAGAAACAAACCTCAAGGTCAGACATTATACTGATACTAAAAGTGCATGAATCCAACCTACAATACTGTACTCAGCAAAACTGTCAATCAACATAGATGGAGTAAGCAAGATATTTCACAACCCAACCAGATTTAAACAATACCAAACCACAAACCCTTCACTGCAACAAGGCCTAGAGGAACAACTCCAAACTAAGGAAACCAGAAAAATCCATCTGACCACAAACAATTGATAAGCCCACAGAAGCACATCCCCTGAAGAAAAGGAAATGCAAGGTACTACCAAAAATGATGGGAAATCTTGATCATTGGTCCTTAATATTCCTTAATATCAATGGACTCAATTTATCTACAAAAAGAAACACCCTAACAGGATGGATAAAAAAACAGAAACCATCTTTCTGCTGCATACAAGAAATGCATCTCATTTAAAGACAGAGAAAGAGTCAGAGCAAAAGTTTGGGAAAAGACTTTGCAATCAAATGTCCCTAAGAAATAAGCTGGTTCAATCATTCTAATATCTAACAAAATAGACTTTAAACTAAAATCAATATAAAGAAACCAGGAAGGTCACTATTTATTCATCTCAGGAAAAATTCACCAAGATGAAATCTCAATCCTGAATATCTATGTCCCCAACAAAAGGGCACCTACATAGGTAAAAGAAACACTTCCAAAGCTTAAATTCCATATCAAACCTGACACCCTAATAATGGGAGACTTCAATACCCCACCTTCTTTCTTGGATAGGTCAACCAGACAGAAACTCAACAGAGAAATAATGGATCTAACAGAAGTTATAACGCAAATGGACTTAGTAGATATATACCAAACCCTTACCCAAACAAAAAGGAATATACATATTTCATAATACCACATAGAACTTTCTCTAAAATTGACCACATACTTGTTCATAAAGCAAATATCAACAGGTACCAAAAAATGTGTATAACAATTTGTACTATTTCAGATCACCAGGATCTAAAGTTAGAGTTCAACAATATCAAGAATCACAGAAAGCCTACCAACTCATGAAAAATAAACATCACTCAAATGAACCACCACTGGTTCAAGGAAGAAATTAAGAAAGAAATCAAAGACTTCCCAGAATTCCACAAAAATGAATCCAAGACATACCCAAACTTATGAGATGCAATGAAAAAAGTCTGAAAGGGAAAATTCATAGCAATAGATGCCTACATGAAAAGACTAGAGAAATCCCACACAAGAGAACTATCAGCATGGCTGAAAGCCTTAGAACAATTAGAAGCAAACTCAGCTAGAAGGATTAGATGGCAGTAAATAATCAACTTAGAGCTGAAGTAAACACAATTGAAACTAAAAGAACAATACAAAAAATCAATGAATCCAAGAGTTGGATCTTTGAGAAAGTCAACAAGATAAATAAAGGCTTATCCTATCCAAACTAAACTAAAAGCAGAGGGACAGTATCAATATCAACAAAATCAGAAACAAAAAGGGGGACATAAAAACAGACCCCCATAAAATCCAGAGAATTATCAAGTCATACTTTGAAAATCTATACTCCACAAAAATGGAGAACCTAGAAGAAATAGACAACTTTCTGTACAGATACAATTTACCAAAACTAAATCAAGACCAGATTAAAAACCTAAACAGTCCTATAACACCAAAGGAAATTGAAACTATCATTAAAAGTCTCCCAAATAAAAAAAAGCCCAGTCCCAGGTGGTTTCAGTGCAGAGTTCTGACAGACATTCAAAGAAGAGCTAATACCAATACTCCTCAAACTGTTCCATACAGTAGGAGCCAAAGGAATAATGCCAAATGCTTTTTATGAGGCCACAATTACCCTGATACCCAAGCCACTCAAAGACACAACACAGAAAGAGAATTACAGAGCAATTTCCCTCATGAATATTGATGCAAAAATTCTCAACAAAATTCTGGCAAACTGAATCCAACAAAATATAAACAAAAAAAATATTCACCATGAAAAGTATGCTTCATCCAAAAATGCAAAGATGATTCAACATTCAGAAAACTGTGAATGCCATCCATTATGTAAACAAATTGAAGGGGAAAAAAACGTGACTTTTTCCTTAGATGCTGAAAAAGCCTTTAACAATACCCAACACTCCTTTATGATAAAGTCCTGAAGAGTTCAGGAATAGAGGGAAAACACCTAAATAAAATAAAGGCAATTTATTAAAAGCCAATGGCCAACATCAAACTAAATGGAAAAAACTCAAAGCAATCCCACTAAAATCAGGAACTAGACAAGACTGTCTCCTCTATTCTTATCTATTCAAAATAGTTATCGAAGTTTTAGCTGAAGCAATAAGAGAATGAAAGGAGATTAAAGGGATACAAATCAGAAAAAAAGTCAAACTATCTCTTTTTGCAGATGACATGATTGTATACATAAGTGACCCACAAAACTTTACCAGGGTCCACTGACATCTGATAAACACCTTCAGCAATGTAGCAGGATACAAGATTAACTCAAAGAAATCAGAAGCCCTCTTATGCACTAAAGATAAAAGGGCTCAAAAAGAAATAAGGGAAACATCACCTATTATGTCTGATATAAAGGACCAAATAAAGAAATAAATGAGAAAAGAGTACAGAAGCAGACAGAAAGTAGAAGAAAAAGCTATTCAGAATTGGAAATATCAAAATGGATACTATATATGTATATATATATATCAGTTTCTCAGAATATATAAAGAATAATAAACACTGGATCTTATAGAGAGAAATCTCATGTGTTGTGTACCAATCTTCTAGAACAATAATAATTGAGAGTGTAACTTAAAAGTGTGCCATCGAAACTCAATGGTGTATTTGTAGACTTTTAAGTTCATGGTACTTTTTTGAGATTCTTTTGTCCTTCTTGCCTTTGTATAAATAATATTTTTTTCATTTTTTAAATGTTTTGTGACCACTTATCTCATTTTTATTCTTGATTTTGATCTGCTTTGTTTGGGATTGTGTTTGCTTCTTTCTTTTCTAAGGAAAAAGAGAAGGAAGAGCCATGGATTTGTATGGTTGCTGAAGGTAACCTATAGGATGAATTGGATTATAGGAAATTATAATTAGAATATACTGTATACAATATTCAGTAGTTTAGAAAAGTGAGTGTAAAGTCAAACATTATGGCAATGACATGTAAAACTAAAAAGATGTATCAGACAAGCTAAGTCAAACATCAGCTTCAATGATCAACAATATCTTCTGGAAGGAATAATGTACAAACACAGTCTGTAACAATCACAAGGCTTGAAGAAGAAGAGATGGTAAATGTAGTGCCTTGCTATACTAAACGTGTACTTGTAGTGTTCTACCATGAAGAACATATTGTAGCTTTCTTTAATACCCTTTATAATATTAAACTCATGTGTTTGTTTGAAGTAATCTACTTTTTCTAGACTCAGAAAAAAAAAGAAAGATGCATGAGCTACAAATAATTTGTTTGGGGGCTCTAGCTGCGACCAGTTTTGACTGCTTCATTTCCTTTTTTTGTGGCAGTCTGCAGGACTGTTTGCCAGGCAAGCCTACACAGATGTTTATGCATGGCTTCTCTTTTGTGTGGTATTTAGTAAGATTTGCTTCATTTCAATTATTTTCTATTTTATAGTAATAGCAGTTGTTTTGTTTTATCAGTTGGTTCTGTCTATTTTCTTTGAGTTTGTTTTGCTTCTTTCTTCATAGACGATCATCAGACTTTCTTCTGTACTGGTGAAGAGGACAAAACCTTTGAGCACAATTCATATTATACTCCTTGTTGTAATAAAATAAAAGAAACTGTACTTCCATTTGTGATTGTACTCTGTCACCATCACTGATATACTGATAATTTTGGGACATTCTCTAAGGCAGCTGAGAAACAAAAAAAATGAAGGGTCACAAATGCACTGAAATATAATTTCCAGACTTCTTGCATTAGAATTATGAGAAAAATTACTGATAGCTTTGACCAATAACTTTTGTTATGTGTTTTTTTTTTGTGGAAGCCTCTAAAACCAAACCCTATATTATGTATAGTTATCGTAGAAAAAACATGTTAGAATTCTGTAATGTCTTCAATTCAGAAGCAGTCATGTTGGCTGGGGTGACAACTCTGGAGTTAGGAGCTTTCTGTTCCTGCAGAGACCTAGTTAAGGTCCAAGAATTCACACTAACAATTTCACAACTACCTGGAACACTAGTCGCTAGGGATGTAACATATTCTAGCTCTGAAATCTTACTGTGTCTGTGAAATGCTGTCAGCATGATGAGGCACCTGGAAGGCCAGCTGAGACTACACAGCTTCACACTTCTGCTTCTTGGAAAGGTTTTTGTCATTACTTAAATCACTGTGCAAGATGTATAATAATGCTGACAGTAATAAGTTGCAATATCTTCAGGCTCCAGGCTGCTGATGGTGAGAGAATAATCTGTCCCAGACCCACTACCACTGAATCTAGATGGAACTCCTGTCTGCAAAGTAGATGCATGATAGATCAGGAGCTTAGGAACTTGCCCAGGTTTCTGCTGGTACCAGGCTAAGTACTTGTTAATGTTCTGACTGGCTTTGCAACTGATGGTGACTTTGTCTCCAGAAGATGCAGACAGGGAGGTTGGTGTCTGGGTTAACTGGATGTCACAATTGGCTCCTGAGATTGGGAAATTAGAAACAAATATCTTCATAATTAAGAATACAATAATAGGATTTTTCTGAAAGACTAATTAGCCATATTATTCGACCACAATGATCTGAGGAAATAAACAGAATCATCCATTCTTACCTGAAAGACAGAGCATAAGAAGCCCCAGGAGTTTAGTGAGGATTCTTCTCCCCATCCTGTGTCCAGTGTAACTAATCCTCAAGGGGTATGAGCAGCCTTTCCAGAAGTATTCTGAGAAGTGGGCTGTGCTTTGGCCTCATGCAAATTAGCAGGGGCTCCTGGGAGTCAAGTACAGCTGCAGAAGTTTATGTCAGTTACTCTTTACAGGCCCTTGTCTCTATGGGTCCTCAATCTTACCAAAGAAATATAAGAGTTCCTGATAGAAAATCCACTTGTATGTAGGTGCCCAAGATCAGATTCTAGAGTTTATTAGCAGTGCATTATTTTGATCTCTTTGGGATTCTCTCTCTGTTCTCTTGCTTGCATTTCACAATGCTAGAAGCTATAACAGACACTACAAACTTATTTCATTTGCTACAGTTTAAATTCTTCAGGTTATAGATGACTTATCTTTCAGTAATAAAGATGATTTATCTTTCAGTAGTTGCTACATATCCTTAGTGTGAAACAGTCATATGCAGCATGGATTCTAAGAAAGTAAAATATCTGTCATGATAAAACTTTCATGTCTTGTTAAACAATCTGTTCTCTTCATGTACAATTCCATTGCCCCATTAATTCTATCATGACTATTCAAAGTTAGAAGTGTCTGACGCTTATGAACTAAATTGCTAGTCTTGTTGTAATTACAAATAGTCATGGAAAAGGTTTCTTCTGTGCTTCTGGTTACTGAATTCTTTACCCACTCCTAAGCCAAGCATTTTTATAACAGAAGCTGAGGATTCTTCTTATTATATAGTCAAATACACTTTTTTTTTAATTTGGTGATTTTATATCATGCACACCATCTAACTCAGTTAGCTTTCCTCTCAGATTCATGCCCACTCTTATGATCTCTCCATTTACAACGCCCATTCATGCTGCTCATTTACTTACAGGAGAATATGTGACACATTAAACCTGCATTTTCTAGCATGATCAGATCTCAAAGAATGCAGAAGCAAACATAGTTCTCAAAAACAGGGTTTAGAGAAATTCATAAGATTTACAGGTAATACATATTATATTTTAACCACAATAAAAATTTTCAGTGTTTTTTAAGGCACTAGTGATTTTTTAATTAGAAAAATAGTTCTCTGCTTGCCATATTTCTGATTTTCAGGAGTTAAGTAGGATTTAAGCCCTATGCAAACAGGGAATGACTGTGATTATATACAGAATTAACATACTTTCTCTACATTTGCAACTGTATTTGGCACTTTCTTGTTAATGTCTTACTTCTTAAAAGCATCTGTGTAATTGCCTATACACTGTTCTTCCACAGCACCTTGTCACTCAGAAAGACTCTTGTCTGGTGTATTTATAATCTCTTTCTCTCTCTCTTCTACTGTGCACATGTGTGTATCTCTGTAAAATGACCCCATCAGAGATATTACTATGAAGCTGCTTTTGGTCCCGAATCTGTGTTCTAAAACCCTTTTTAATCTTTCTCAAGCTTTAAATGGGTGTATATAACCAAAGTTGGGCACCATTTATAGTAGTAAGTTTCTGGCACAGACTTTTGGGTCAAGCCCAGAAGTTTGGACCTGCTTTTATCCCCACTGCCACTTTGGCTCAAATATTCACAGATTGATTTTATGCTGAGTGACCTAGGATCTGAGCATATAACTTGCTAAGTTTCAATTCTTAAACTAATCCATGATTCTTATCTTGTATAGCCATGGGGATCAGTGCCTTTTCTCAGAGAATTTCAACTTTTTACCTCTGGGTCTCCTGGCATCTCTGCTCTGCACTCTGTGTTCCCAAGTTTTCGTAGTCTGGTAGCCCTATCCACACTTTTTGTCTGTCTTCAGCCAATCAGTGTTTTTTACTAAACCAATAGTCAGGATTATTTTTTACAATGTAACAACATAATTTGACTACAGAATACAGGTAAGCCTTGAGCCATGTGCCATAACAAATTAATAGAAATGAGTTGAGTTAAGATGTGAGAGCTAGCTAGCAATAAGCCTGAGCAATAGGCTAATCACATTGTAATTAATATAAGCCTTTGTATGATTATTTGGGGGAAAGAAACTACTGGCAGATACAGATCACAGGGGTAGATAAGGCCAGAAATTCCTGATCACATTATCCTATAGTCATACATTCATCATATGAAAGAGGCCTGAGAAAATTTCTATGTACATTCGGCCAGTAGAAGCTGGTAATTCTGCAAAATCTGACTTTAGTAAATAAGAAAAGCCTTTCTATGTCTCTGTATCCTAATAACAAAGGTTCAACTTTTAAAAATCTAGTCCCTCAGATTCTGTTTCACTAAATCATAGACTTCCATTATAAATAGAATTTATTAAACTTTCACTTCATTTATGGTCTCTGTAATTGATCATGCACAAAACTTTGGAAAAGACTTATCACATGGGGTATGGATTTCATAAAGTATCAGGGGAATTATCATTTCAATTAGGCCATAACAGACAGTTTAGGCATGTCTTCAACTTCAACTCATAGGAAAGGTATTAATGAGTTGTGTACTTGTTCCTTGGGGGAGGTGAGGCAGGTATTTGAATTCTGAGTACTCTCAGAAATCTGCTTCCTATAGTTAAATTTGGAAAGTAAATTATACCAGTAATATAGAAACCCATACCTCTATAATATGTTCTCAGATAGTGAAGTTTCTATTCAGTATAAATGGCAGAGCAAAAAGACAGAGACTATTTGATCTTATAGGAAGATCTTATTCAACCCTCTCTGCAAGCTTGCATTTCTTTCTTTCTATATATACTTATTATTTGGTGATTTTACATCATGCACCCCATGAAACTCAGATATCAGACCTCTCATATTTATGCCCACTCTTATGATCTCCCCATTTACAAAACACCCATTCATGGTTTACTACCCAGAGCCAAGGCAATGATCAGACCTGGACTGCTGCCAAAGTGCTATAACTTGGTCCCTGGTCTTAATACAGCTTTAGAGGTCTGTGTTGATGTCTGTGGCCCCTCTTACCACTGAGAATCATTTGGATGCGAGGAGTCTGGGTTACTGCCTATGATCATGTTGATGTCCAAGGGATGTGCCCCCACAGGAAACTTGCCAATCGAGAATTGCTGTACCACCACCCAGGACCATGGTGGTGTTCTAGGAAGACTACTTCTGGAGGCCATATTTGAAATCCATGGTCCTGCTGTGACTGACCTGTGTGTTGATGTCCATAGCTACTGTTGCAACCGAGGGCCACAGGGATGAAAATAGTCACAGTCCAAGGCCATATTGAAGGCTTGGGGATCTTAGAAGTTCAAATTGCTGCCCAGGCTATACAGACCTGGGTTGCCAGGCTGCCAACGAGATCCATGGTGTCATCTGGTTCCAACCTGATATCATGGGTTATGTCTAGTTCGATAGCCCTACTGCAGCTAGTATCTGTGATGATGGCCTGGTTCATTGTACTACCACAGCTCTAGTCTGTGCTGATGTTTCTGGCCTTTGTGGCTAAGCTACCAAAGGCCACAATGATGCCCTTGCATCTGTGCTTTCAATTTTGGCATTCTTGGTCCCTCAGGACTGTGCTGATACTGGACCTATACTGAACTGAGTGATATGAGCTACCACCAAGCACAGGCCATTGTACAGGCCTTAGCTGAAGATTAGGAACATGTCTGATTCCATAGCTCTGAAACAGCTAAGGACTAATCTGATGTTTTAGATTCCTTTTGCCATCATATTCTGGCATGATGTCTGGCATCTGAGACTGCAATTTGGGCCATGTCATCATTCAATTGTCATGTTTCAGATAGGTGGGTCTGAGTAACCTGCACTGCCCATATGGTGACACCTGGGCCTGGGCTGCTGCCAAAGACCATGTCTAGGTTTATGATTCAACCACAACTGGAGGCTGTATTTATGTCCATGATCTGTAGTACTACTAAGGGCCATATGAATGTCAGGACCTGGATGTCACCTAGTGCAAGGTTTGTGTCTGAGATTTGTGCCTTTTCCTGGGCCATGCATATGTGTACTACCATAATCTTAGACTCCTTTAATGTAGATAAAACCCAAAATACCTGGGTTATATCATCAAGTGACATTTATGTATCAAAACACAACTCACAATGAATAATATCAGCAGAAACTGATATGCTGGAAAAATAGACCATACGATAAGCATTAACTCACTGGAATAAAAAGATGACAAGTGGTTAAAAAAGTATATAGAGTACAACAATCTTTGGTTTTATAACTTGAAGAATTCACCTGCTAATAAAAATAAGAAATATCATCAAAGAAGTAGCAGATCTGTTTGACAAAAATTTTAAATCCCTGAAGAAATATATTGAAGAGCATATGGGAAAATAGAAAGATCTCCTATGCTCCTGGATAGGTAGGATCAACATGGTTAAAATGGCAATCTTACCAAAAGCAATCTACAGATTCAAAGAAATCCCTATCAAAATCCTAACACATATTTACAGACCTTGAAAGAACAGTACTAAATACAGAAGAATTACAAATGGCTGAAAGACACTTCAAAAAGTGATCTGCATCTTTAGCCATCAGAGAAATGCAAATCAAAAAAACTTTGAAATACCACCTGACACCTGTCAGAATGACTAAGATTAAAAACACAGATGACAGCCTTTGCTGGAGAGGATATGGAGCAAGGGGAACACTCTTCTATTGATGGTGGGAGTGTAAACTGTTTCAGCTACTTTGGAATGCAGTATGTGGGTTTCTCAGAAAACTGGGAATCCATCTCCCCAAAGATCCAGCAATACCACTACTGGGCATATCCCCAAAAGATGCACATTCACACCCCACAGACATTAGCCCAACTATGTTCATAGTAGTATTATTTGTAATAACAATAACCTGGATACAACCTAGATTTCTCTCAACTGCTGAATGGATTAACACACTGTGATACATCTATTCAATGGAGTACTGTTCAGCAGAAAAAAATATATATTAAAATTTGCAGGCAAATGGATGGATCTGAAGAATAACCTCCCGAGGGAGGTATCACATGCCCAGAAAGATAAGCAAGGAATGTACTCACTCATTATTGGACTTTAGACAAAAAGCAAAGAACACCCAAGCTGCAAACCACAACCCGTGAAAAACTTAACAGAGTCATCGAGGGATTCCCCTAGAAAGAGAAAACAGAGAAGGTCTCCATAGCTAATTGACAGCATAAGGGGTTGCACCCAATAAGGGGTAGGAACAAATCATGAGAGAAAGAGATGATTGAGTGAGAGGAATGACAACGAGAGAAAAAACAGAGATGGAGATCTTAATAAAGGAAGGTAAAGTGGGGTTGGAAAAAGACTGGTGAGAGGGAAACCTCCAAGAACTCACAGGATGTATCTGGCTAGGTCTCTAACCAATAGTGAAGGTGTTGCCTAGACTTGACTTTCTCTATAATCAAATGAATAGTCACCCTAAGTGCCATCACAGAACTTACATCCAACAATGAATAGAGGTAGAAGCAGAGGTACATGGCTGAGCACTGAGCTGAGCTCCTGGTCTACATGAGAGCAGGGGAAGAGAGTCTATATGAGCAATAAGATAGGACTTAGGAGGAAAATTCTCACAGTGATAGCTGGCTGGAGCTCTGAGGAGCTCACTGAATCAAGAACAGCCACCAGGGAACCATCAGGCAAAGAAACTAGGTAGGCCCTCTAAGGATAAGCAACTGTTCAATGACATGAGCAGCATAAAGAGCCTCAATGGGAGTGATCAGATTGTGTTTCTGTACATGGACTGTCACTTCAGAGCTCATTCCTTCCAGAGGAACACCTAACCCAGTCTTGATATTAGCATGAGGAAATCGAACTTACTTGGAGTGGATGCTGAAGCGATTCACCTTGGGACTTCTTGTTCTTTGAGGCGAGGGGATGGGGGGATGGGGAGGAGGGTGACTGAGGGCTGACAGAGAGGGGTTGGGGGGAAAGGGAGGCGGAGAAAAGGAATACATGATAAAAAAGACTATTTTGCAAATAAAATAAAATTAAAACAGCAAAAATATATCAAATTCTATTGTAAGGTTAGTTAAAATGATAACTAATACATAATAAAATAGGATTTTTAATTTCTTAATGTTTGGTTTAATAAAGTAATACATCAACTACTAAGACATCCCTTCAATTGACATTGCCTATTGATTAGCCCCTCACAAGCCAATCTAAGCCTTACACAAGGGAAAAACAGGAATGGGAGGGTCTGTAAGGAAAACACCATAGTGCAGGGAAACAAATAACAAATGTTATGTACTTTGAATTAAAAGCATCTTAATTGACAGTTCAAGTTCATAGAAGTCATAATTTACAGTGTGCTTTCTATATTTTTAATTAAAAACACACAATCCAAGTATTTGTAAGTGTACAATGTGTATAATTTTGCAATATAAAATATTTTATGTACAGACATTAAAAGGACAAATATCAACTCCAAATGGGAGGCAAAAAAAAGAATGAAAAATTAAATGTAATTCAAAAAAATAAATTAATAAAAAAAAGAAAGAACTCCCTTTGGAAAACTTGATGCCAGGAGCAGGCAATCCAAACACTCTGTGCAACAATATTTTAGCATTTTATCATGATACATAGTGTTTTCTTTTTAATTTACTTTTATTTTTACATGTTTGTATATAATGTAATATATTAACTATTTCTGTGTAGTATCAATAAAACCTTCTGTGAAAACTCGAAAATAAAAGAGAACTGCTGGAGCTTAAACCATTCCAGATTGCATGCAAAACTAAAGTAATAGTAAAGGAAACCACATTGTACTGGCATAAAAACAAACACATCAAACAATGGAATGAAATTGAAGACATACACATGAACCCACACTACAAAAAAAAAGAAAAACAAAACAAAACAAAAATTCCAAAGAAGCATCCTGAGACATGTTCCATTAGTTCAAGGTGGAGGTAAAGGCTGATGCCCCTTCTGAAATACCATAGTAGTGATAATACAGTCCTTACCTACATTGTGCATCTGTGTACAACAGATAGTGGATGTTGCATTGTTTTTCCTTCTGAAACTCTTGACAATGTAAATAGAAATATCTTACTATCATTCTAGAAATAAGCATAAGCTGTTGCATTTGCTTCATAGGTGAATTGTTAATGTAGAAAATTACTTCCCTGCTATCTAGAAATATTAGTTTGTACTAAAAAGAGTGTGAATGAATTCACTAAGAAGGTGAATGAATTAAAGAGTATTTGTAAATGGTGTGTCTCTATATATAGTCAAACTGAAAATTACTTTTTAAAATTAATTGTTTATTTTCCAGCCTGATCATTTGAATTTTTCTATACACTTCCATCCAGCTATGCCAACACCATTTGTTAAATATGCTATCTTTTTTTCCATTGAAGGTTTTGGGTCTCTTTGTCAAAGATCAGGTATTCATAGGTTTTTGGATAAATGTCTGATCTTCAATTCTATTCCATTGATCCACAAGTCTGTTTTTATATCAGTACCAGGCTGTTTTTATTACTGTAGCTATATAGTAGAACTTGAAGTCAGGGATGGTGATACCTCCTGAGGTTCTTTTGTTGAGTAAAATTGGAAAACACATATATTTTCATGGTAATGTTTTCAGTTATTATTTAGTGTAATACTGTCTTTTTAAAATATATAGAGATAGAATGTGACACAGCAATTTTATCTTTTAGAGATATGATGTTGTTGACTGTAGTGTTCAGCAGATATTTAATAGCATGTGTATGATACTAACTTCCTCAGATGGCATGTTCTTAAAATTCCTGCTAAAATTTCAGCAATGAGTCCTACATAATTACTTAAGACTGGGATATCTTAGCATACCTCCTTTGAAATCTAATTTCAAAGGACTGATATGTATATAAACTATTTAGTCATTCCACATCTCCTGACCCTTATACAGTCACTATTATGACTTTCATGTGACGACAATATATGAACAGTGTTCTTGCTGCATAAAGCATTTCCAGAGCTTCTATCTTCATTTTCATATACTTCTCTATTCATGTTGTTTAATGTTCACTACCTTAAAGACAGTCATAGAAATCTTGGTTCTATTGCTAACCAGGGCATATTTATCAATGATAGAATATTCCAGGAAAAATGAAGTGTTCAAGGCCTGAATATTTACTTGTTAGTAGGAGTTCCTTTACTCCTGAAGACAATAGTTTATGTGAAGAGGAGAGAAAAGGCAGAGGCCATGAAATGAGACACCTAAGGAACACCAGGAATGAACTTGCATAATTATAAGCATGTGTATGAAGAAAGTTTATACTTCTCTAATTAGAATTAAATAATAAACATTGCCTGCCTTTTATTAATTATTGATACAAAAATGTATATGCATATTCCCAAGTATGTAAATCCAACTTTCTCACTCTGTATAATGTTATTTATAAGTATAAGGTATATTTTTCGGATTATCATCTCTCAAATTAGAGGAAATATTCTATAGTAAAAGGGAGAAATAATTACAATGAGATAGAGGAAGATTAAAAAGACCATATTTAAAAACGTGAGAAAATCCATGACTTCAGATAGCTTTGGTGACAGTGAGAGGAGTATTGATAAATTATGGAAGTAAGTTGGCTTGTCTGGGTATGACAGCCCCAACACTTCCATAGAAATTTTAACTACCCATATTCTCTTTACTACCTTTCAAGTCCACCCAAACAGTATTAAGGAATCAGAGCTTCTGTTCTCAATTATGTCAAGTGGAACCAAAAATTGGGAGAATTATGTACCCAAATTTTTACAAGTCTGTCCACTGTTCTTGACAGAAATGTGGAATATTATGTCCAGGAGTGAGAAAAGTTAAAAATAGCACACTATCTCCTTCACTGATGACTTTTTATACCAAAGAGAAAAGAATGTACTCTTTAGGTAAATACATGCAGCTCCTGTCTATCTTGGGCCCACATGTCAACTTATTACAAACTCATCAGGGAAGAGAGAATCTCCAATGAGTAAATGCCACCATAAAACTGGGTTGCTGGTAAGCCTAGAGAACATTTTGTAGTGACTAATTGGTGTTCAAGAACTCTTTGCGACTCTTGGTTCAATGATTCTGATCAGAATCAAGGACTCCAAAGTAATGTACAGATAAGCTGCAAGCATAATGGAAATTCAAGATGTCCTGCCACCAACATCTAGGAAAATTAAACGAGCATTGAACTATAGAAAAAGCAGATGTATTTAAAAGTCTTGATCATGTCACCTACTATTTTCTAAGTAGAGAAAAATCACAAAGTTGTTGATTTCATTTTTCTTATTTGCATGTGATTAATATAAAAATATTATTTGTATTGGTAAAAGCAAATATTATAAAATACATAAGCTAGTGGATTTTTGTAGATTATTATTTGATGAAATCTAATAAAAAGCAGAATCAGTACAAACACTCCACATCTTATATACAACATAAAATACAAAGAATTCTGCCAGGTGCAATCTACTTGGTTGACATAACCCTGAATGAAATCTCAAAGAATTGCACAAAAAAGGAACAAAATAAAACTTATCCTTAAAGCAAAAACTCAATCATACATACAAAGAATTAAATTTGTGCAAGAGAATTCAACAACCATTTCTCAAAACATACAAGTAGATAATAAACACGTGTAAAAATGTGCTAAATGCTAAATTAATGAAGGTCATGGAAATAAAATCATAATAAAATATGTTTTTTCCTAAGGAGAGATGTTAAACCATTCATTGTAAATGAAGTCGGTATATCATTAGGCAAGACAGAATCAGGTTCTTTAAAACACTGATAATGGAACTCCATATGCTCCAATGATGGTATTGTTTGATCTCTATAGTGATTACTCTATTATCGCCTTGACTGGAATCAGATATTCTCAGGTAATTATTACAGCACATATCTATGAGGAGATTGTTGAGATTAGGGTTTTATTAACAGAGGGTAAAGAAGGCTCTCACATAACAACTCGTTTGATGGATTTAAAATTAAAATAAAATATTCAGAGGAGGAGAATTCGAGGAAGGCACAGTTCAGTTTGAGAAAGGATGTTACTGGAAAGATGATCATGAGAACTAAATATTTTCATAACCTCAGGTTGCAGGCACATTGCTCCTCTGACATTTTTTTATCCAGTGCTATGAAAAACTAAGTTTATTTTGTTGATTTTGTGTCATGTCAACTTATAAATTCATTCAACACTAATTTTTATTGCCTTTGTAAATGTATAAAACACTGACAAGGGAAGAGAGGTTTTTTTTTTTTTTTTTTTTTTTTTCTGAAGTCATTCTAAGTACCATACCCAGAAACATAGATTTAGATTATCCCAAATGCCATGTTACAATGCTGAAGCAGTATTATGAAGTTTATACTTTTAGAGAACAAGGAAAGTAATAAATAAAAATAAATTTAAACTAAGTTGATGAGTCCATCAACGAGGCGGGTACAGGGAAGTGGGAGAAGCTTTGCTAAAGATCCAAGTTGTTATTGGAGCTTTTAGGTAAGTGGAAACTAGGTAAGCTTGCCTAGCAAAGAGTCCTGCAGACTGCCAGAAAATAGGGGAATGTATCCCTCAAAACAGTGTTGCAGCTGGAGACCTCACACAAAGGATTTGTAGCTCAGACATCTTTTAACCCCTACTTTATCTGCGAAAAAAGCAGCAAATGTGAAGGTCGTCTGGAGGGTCTCAGAACAGACATGCAAGAAAGAACGGAGGGAGGACAGGGACATTCATCCTATGTTGAGCTCATGCAAAAAATAAATTCCTCCATAAATATAGAAGTTATGGACATGAAGATACTATATATACAAAAGGAATATACGTTTTTGAGAAACTATTTTTATTCCCCCCTCTACTTGCTACATATGCCACTACCACTTTTTCTTAGCATGCATCATTTTTTAGCATGAAAGTGTCACTGTACTAGTTACTATTTATTGTACAATAAAATTAGCTTAGAGCTACTATTCACTTTCTTGTCTTTCAGAATTATGGACATAATTTGGTAGTGTGGTATAAAAGAAAATGATCATCCTCAGAAGGTTTTGAACACTCAAGGTACCTGAGGTGCTATAAAATAGATATCATATCATTGGTAAACTTACAGTTTAAAAACAAAGAACTATGTCTTGGGAAGTTTCATGGGTCTGCATATATGAGCTTATCAGTGTGACTTACATAAATAACAGATAACAGAAATGTGTATATATTACACCTTACCTCTAGAGGGTATATTAATCTACCTTTTGAACCTTGGGTGTTGTGATGGTTAAGAATATGAAGTCTGCTATTTAGGCAGAATTTAGTGGACTTTTTTGTAAATGAAGAGGTCATAAGAGTAAGTATGAAACTGTGAGGATTGATAATGGATTTTCATGGGGTGTATAATGTAAGATTATCTAATAATAAATAAAAATATTTTTAACAAAGAATTGAACTGTTAACACACATGGAAATTGACATATTTTGTAATTAATTAGTTAATTAACTAATTAGCTTTTATTGTGTTTTGAAAATCAATATCATTATTATATTGATTTATATATTTCTTAGCATGCATCATTTATAAAAAATGATGCATGCTAAGAAAAAGCAAAACATTCACAACAGATAACAAAAAACAATACAGAAATAAAACTTCTCTTTCCTCTAAAATACATGAAACATAAAAAATAAAATCTGAAGCTCTTCAAACAAGGTTAGGCTCAGATACAGATAAAGAAAGCACAATAGGTCACAGCGAGTGCCCATGGATACACTATGGCCACCACAAATTTCTGCTAAGCAATCCTTCTACAGACAAACCAGAAGTTTTGTTTTGTTTTGGGTGTGTGTGTGTGTGTGTGTGTGTGTGTGTGTGTATAAGTCACTTTATTCACCCCTAATCTTACAAATGTTTTTGCTTAAAGTCCCTGCTTATACTTCTGGGTTTGTGAGACCATGCACAGGAGGATATTCTCCAAATACATCCAATTGCCTGCAAATTTTAGGATATCATTTTTTCTTACTGCTGAGTAATACTCCCTTGTGTAGATGTACCACAGTTTGTTAATGCATTCCTCAGGTGAAGGGCAAATAGGTTGTTTCCAGGTAATTGCTATTATGAATAATGCTTCTATGAACATAGTTGAGCTAATATTTAGTGTGTGAATGTACATCTTTAGAGTATATACCCAATAGTGGTATTTCTGGATCTTTGGGGGATTGATTCCCAGTTTTCTGAGAAACTGATATACAGCATTCCAAAGTAGCTGAAAAAGTTTATACTCCCATCAACAATGGAGGAGTGTTCCCCTTGCTCCACAACCTCTCCAGCATAGGCTGTCATTTGTGATTTAATCTTAGCGATTCTGACAGTTATAAAGTGGTATCTCAAAGTTGTTTTGTTTTGCATTTCTCGGATGGCTAAAGATGTTGAGCATTTTTTCAAGTGTCTTTCAGCCATTCTTAACTCTTCTGCTGAGAATTCCCTTTTTATATCTGAACTCAGGGTTTGGAGCTCTAGTTTCTTGAATTCTCTATATATTTTAGAGATCAATCCTCTGTCAATTGAAGGGTTGTAAAAATCTTTTCCCATTCTGTAGGCTGTCATTTTGTCTTATTGACTCTGTCTTTGGCCTTACAAAATCTTTTCAGTTTCAAGAGGTCCCATTTATTGATTGGGGTTCTTAGTGTCTGCACTACTGTTGTTATATTTAAAAAGTAGTCACCAGTGCCAATGAGTTAGAGGGCATCTCCCACTTTCTTTTCTATCAAGTTTAGTGTAGCTGGGTTTATGTTGAGGTCTTTGGCCCACATGGATTTAAGTTCTGTGTAAGATGATAGGTTTGGATCTATTAGCATTTTTTTAAACACTACCATCCAGTTATGCCAACTCCATTTGTTGAAGATACTGCCTCACTTCCATTGAATATTTTTGGACTCTTTGTCAAAAAGCAGGTGTTCATAGGTGTGTGGGTTAATGTCTGAGTTTTCAATTCAATTCCATTGATCCACAATTCTGGTTTTATGCCAGTACCAGTCAGTTTTATTACTGTAGCTCTATAATATAATTTGAAGTCGAGGATGGTGATGTTTCCTGAGGTTCTTTTGTAGAGCAAAATTGTTTTGGCAATCCTGGTTTTCCTGTTATTCTAAATGAAATTGAGTATTATTCTTTCAAGGCATGTTAAAAATCGTGTTGGGATTTTGGTGGAAATTGCATTGAATCTGTAGATTGCTTTTGGTAAGATTGCCATTTTCACTATGTTGGTCCTACCTTTCCAGGAACATGCGAGAGCTTTCCATTTTCTTATATCCTCTTCAATTTCTTTCTTCAGAGATTTAAAAGTTTTGGCAAACAGATCTGATACTTCTTTGGTTATAGTTACACCAAGACATTTAATGCTATTTGCAGGTATTATAAAAGGTGATATTTCCCTTACTTCTATTTCAGCCCTTTTATCTTTAGTGTATAAGAGGGCTACTGATTTCTTTGAGCTAATCTTGTACCCTGCTACATTGCTGAAGGTATTTATCAGCTGTAGAATTTCCATGGTAAGATTTTGTGGGTCATTTATGTATACAATCATATCATCTGCAAATAGAGATAGTTTCACTTCTTTTTTTCCAATTTGTATCCCTTAATCTTATTTCATTCTCTTAATACTCTAGCTAAAACTTTGAGAACTATATTGAAAATATAAGAGGAGAGAGGCAACCTTCTATAGTTCTTGATTTTAGTGTTATTGCTTTTAGTTTTTCACCATTAACTTTGATGTTGGCTGATGGCTTCTTGTAAATTGCTTTTATTATATTGAGATATTTGTGCTGTATTACTGATCTCTCCAGGGCTTTAATCATAAAGGAGTGTTGGATTTTGATAAAGGCATTTCAGTGTCTAAGGATATAATCACGTGGGTTTTTTCCTTCAGTTTGTTTATAAGATGGATAATATTTATGGTTTTGCATATGTTGAACCATAAAATTTTCAGGCAAATGGATGGATATGAAGAATATCCTCCTGTAGGAGGTATCACAATCCTAGAAAGAAAAGCAACTGATGTACTCACTCATTAGTGGGCTTTAAACAAAAAGCAAAGCATTCCCAAGCTAAAACCCAGAACCATTGTACAGCATGGGTTCTGAAGTACCTTGGACCGGTACCTTGGAGCCCATTCATTCCAGAGGAACACCTGACCCAGTCTTGATGTTGGGATGTTGAATGCGGATCTGCCTGGAATGTATACTGAACTAAGGTACTTTAGGACCTTGGGACCTCCTGCCCTTTCTGGGGAGGAGATAAGGAGATGATGAGAAGAGAGAGTGACTGGAAGGGGCAGTAGGGGGAGGGAAGTTTGAACAAGGGGATACTTTGATAAAATAATGAGACTTTATGCATTAAAAATGTACGTGTCTAAATAAACCTTAAAGCACTTTACACATTCTTAATCATTTCAGGGGAGCATACATAAATACTTGAATTAATTTTGTCCCTACCACAAATGATGGGATGACTTGAAATCACATGGTCACCCAGGAGTGCACTTGTATTTTTGTAAAGACAACCAGAAATGACATTTAAGCCTGGGATAGTACACCATTGCTCAATGTTCATGTCTGAGACAGTAATAAAGAAGCAGTTCAGTATTGTGGGTGGTGTATGTAAATCCTAAGACCAGTGATTTCACAAAGCATTTGTAGCCCGTCTACTTCATCACATTTCTTAGAGAATATCTCAGCAAATGTTCTAAGGAAAGCCAAGCCTGTCATTAAGGGTTTAGCTTACCTGCATTATTTTTTAAAATAATATATTTATTGAAGATTATAATTTAATTATATAAATTCTCACTTTCCTTGCCTCTCTAAACACTCTCCCACACTTTTAATTCTTTCAAGTTTGTGGTCACTTTGTAAATTGTTGTTATATGTATTGATATATATGAGTGTGTATAAATGTGTATATAGTTATATACAACTATATATCCATATATAGTTATAATATATACACATACATATATATAAACATAGAAATATTCAGTATATTTCTGATTATGCTGGAATAAAAGTATAAATATATAAAAATATAAGCATATATTTATATAATTCTAAATACATAAATACAATGTTATTTGCCTATATGATATTACTTCTCTTTATGCAGTTTCAGGGCTGACCATTTATTATTGCATAATCAATTGATGTGCTTTTCCTGAAGAAGATGATTTCTTTTGCTCTCAGTATTTCTTTTTTTGTTTTAAATTTTATCTGTGTTTTAAAAAGTAATTTATTTATTTTTATTATATGTTCATTGGTTTTCTGCCCTAGCGTGGGTGTTGGGTACTGTGGGACTGGAATTATAATCAGTTGCTAGCTGCTATGTGAGTTTTGGGAACTGAACACATGTTTCCTGGAAGAGCAGTCTGTGTTCTTAACTACTGAGCTATCTCCCTATTCTCATCTCTCAACATTTCTTAGATGTCTAGGTCAGAATTTGCATCTAATATTTCTTACCAACATGGCTGCATAAAAAATGATCACAAAGAGGAGAATACAAAACAGCACATTATCATATACCGATACATAAATTCTCAGTCACTGGACAAAGAACTGCAATCATAATTTGAGGAAAGCATACACATTGCTAAATCTCAGATAAGTAATTTTTCCAGTTGGGTTCTTCTTTCTTTGACAAGCCTAAATCCCTTTGGATATTTAAGTTCACCTAAGTCAAAAAAGATCAAGAAGATAGAGAAACTGATGTCAACTACAGAAGCTACCTTTTTGGAACATTAAGTCATCTAGGCTTCATTTAACCCATAGCACTTCAAAATGCAAATATTATATTATTTACATTTTCTGAAGAACCGTGTTTAAAGTACATTAATCATGACCAAATATATCCTGATTTGACCAGACCTATGCTTATTTTTTAATAAAGTTATGTTATAGATGCATAAGCACTGCCTTATATTTTATTGCAAAACATTGGTACCAGAAACTTTGATAAGCATTTATGACATTTTGTCCCAAAGAGTGAAAAGTAATAGGAAGGGGATAGCTAAAAAAAGGTATGGTGATATCATAACCCAATAACTGCTCTTCCTGAGTATGATTTCTATATCCCAGTAATAAATTATAAACAAGAGTACTTTAAGAGAATTTTATGAATAAACATGTAAAATTATTTTTAACTTTATCTTATATATTTGGATATTTTTCTACCAGTAAGTGTGTGTTGCATGTGGAGGCAGGAAGAAGGTGTTGGGTCCCTTGGAACTGAAGTTACAGCTATCTGTGTGTTACCATGTGTGTGATGACAATGTAACTAGGTGCCCTGCAAGAACAGCAAAGATTTGTAGTTGCTGAGCTTTTTCTCTAGTTCATGAAGATAGTTTGTTAAGAATATTTTTTATTCAATATCCAAAGCATTTTATCTGTATCATATTGTAACGTTGCCTGAGTGTTAGGTAAAAGGGCACTTGTTTTTAGAGGCTTAAAGAAATTTGAAACACATGCTTTAATTAGATAAGCCATGCTTATTATTCTTATCCTCTGTATAGTTATTGTTAACTCTTCCGCATCTTTAAATTCTTTTTTACTGTTTTTTTGACAAATACAAAATAAAGAAGGAAAAAAAATAAAGTGAAACAAATGTTGAAAGGAAATCAAAAATTGTCAATATAACTGTTCTGGCAATGCAAAAAGAAAGAGATGTGTGATCATGCATACACTGGTATGTATGGTGCACACATACCAGGGTTGAAAAGAGAAAGAATTGAGAAAGGGGTTAAAAATGTGTAATTATTAGGCCTTAGTTTATAGACTGGCTGCTCCTTTTCTTAATTCTAGATTCTAAAGAAGCCATAGCTGTCATCATTTGTTGGTGTATTTTTCTATGATGAGATGATTGCTGAGGAGAATGCTAGGCAGCTTCATGTTCTGATATCATTAACTTCTCACTTTTAAGGTGGACATTTTTTCATTAAGCTTTGATCTTTCCTAAAGGTTAACTTTTTCTAAAATTCAAGATGATCAGAACTTTGAAATAACAAGGAACACTTTAAGATGCATTTCAAGAATCAGGAACAAACTGTAAAAATGATAACAGTAACATATCCTAGCTGCTTCATCAGTTCTAAATTGGAAAAAAAATAGGTTAAGTAAATTTAAGGCTAATCAAGCTTGTGTTACCTGCTCATACATATAATCCTGTACTGACTGACATATATTAAAATGAGTAGAAGTCTGAAACAAAAGTGAAGACAGTTGAATAAATGTAAGTCACAGATACCAAGATGTATCTTGTTTTCAGTAAGAAATTTGGTCATCTAAAAGTACAAGTGGAAATCCAAAGTGTTTAGCAAAAGGCACCTCTATATCATCATTATAACAGCATGATGAACATATAAATTTAATCTACAAAAAGAGAAAAATTGTATTTTCAGATGGTTAGCTATTAGAAAATAATCTTTTGAAAGAACATATACTCTCAAAAAATTCTTTTCAGGAAAGAATTTCCAGTGGAAAAGTGGAAATATAGTCTGAAAATAATGGTGTAATGAACAACTGCTGGTACTTGACTTTGTGCTTTTAATCTCCTAAATACTGAGAAGGTAAATTTCTGTATTTGAAGCCCCTTGTTTTTACTGTGGAGACCAGTGTAACATCTCACACTCCATGTAAGCACCAGGAGGGCCCTCTTCGACACAGAAACAGATTTAATTCTTTTTATCCCTTTCTCCTGACTCTGGTAAAGAAGGAGGGCCATCATTAAAATCCTCATGATTTTTTGCTCCTCTATTCTGAAGCAATAACCTAGGCATTTGCAGACCCACCCTTGTTAGTCTGAGATAAAAGTAGTCATCTTGCAGTGACTGATCAGTCTCCTCAGGCTGCTTCCTCAAAATGAAGTTCCCTGTTCTGTTGGTGGTGCTGCTGTTGTTCAGGATTCCTGGTGAGGACAGTGAGAAAGGATGAGACCTGTGAGGTTTACCTCTTTGATAAGAAGGACTTAAGGGAAAGAACCTGTACTGTAATAAAAATTATGGTTTAAATAGTAACCAGAAGACCCTTATGGCTTTAAGTTCACTAGTTTTGTTACAAAAGAAAATAAAAGTATATAACTTTATATAATACAAATATCTAAGTTTAAATGAATGTAAAAATAAATCAACTATGTTTGTCCATAACTTTATACTTCCTTCATCATTTCAGCTTCCAGAGATGATATTGTGATGACCCAAACTCCACTTTATTTGTCTGTCTGCCTTGGAGAAGAAGCCTCTATATTTTGCAAGTCTAGTCAAAGTCTTGCACATAGTGATGAAAATACCTATTTGGAATGTTACCTACAGAACCCAGGCCATTCAATAAAGAACCTAATATACAAGGTTCATAATTGACTTTCTGGGGTTCCAGCCAGGTTCAGTGGCAGTGGGTCAAGGACAGATTTCACACTCAAGATCAGCAGAGTAGAGCCTGAGGATTTGGGAGTTTATTTCTGCTTCCAATGCTCACATTTACCTTGAACAGTGATTCATAGTCTGACAAAAACATCCTTAATTGGGGTGGCCAAGCTGCATAAAACTGTTACTTCACTGTGAGAATAAAGTGTCAAGGAACCTCTTATTATTGGTTGCAGCTGAGGTCCTTGGAACATGACACCAAGGCTACATCTCATTTGTCATGCATTTCTAGCCTCAAGTGCAATAAAAACAATATTGCATTCTTCTAAGGAAAATTAGCACTTACCTTCTCACCAATCATAAATAAATCATGAATAATTACTGAATGAAATCCTACTTTGATTCTATTTGTTAGCCTTTGTGACTCAAAGTTATCCATAAAAGCAGTCAGAAACTGAGAAATATTTTTCATTAAACTGTCTTCCTTACTGTATTTTTTAGTGTTCTATTGCTGTAGAGACACCATAACCATGGCAACTCTTAAAAAGAGAACATTCAATCAGTATTTGCTCAGAGTTTTAGAGGTGTAGCCCATTGTTAGGGCAGGAAGAGTGGTCACATACAAGCAGATAAAGTGCTGGTCTAGTAGCTGAGAATTTTATGTACAGATCTGCAGGTGGGAAATAGATTTATAGATTTAGCCTGATTTGTGCTTTTGGAAATCTCAAATTCCAATTTTGGTCATAGTTTCTCACACAAGGCCATATTTTCTAATTATTACTATTAGTGTCACTCTCCAATGACTAAATCAATGATCCTAAGTGTCCATTCTCATTCAAACCACAACTTGATGCCATTATTTTATCTTTCACATTTTATGGTTTTTACTTAAGACCTATTTTATAAATGTAAATATTGTATATCCTACTTCCATTTGTTTTCCATTTATGTGAATTATATTCAATGAGTTTAAGACTATGCTTTTACTCATGATCTGTTTTCTTCATTCAAGTGATCTTTCTATTTGACTGTATAATTTAATCCAATTACATGCAGTTAGCAATTTATAAGAACTTACATATTCTAGAATTTTCTGGTTGTTTTGGTTTTTTATGTTTCAAATTTTTTTGGTTTGGTGTTTATATGTGTTAGGAAAATCTATCTTTTACTGTTGTAAATTTTAATGAATTTAATATAAATATATTTTTGTTAAATTACCTTTTATTTACAGTGAGTGGCTACTTTTTCTTCATTTCTGAAGTTTTTTTATTATTTCATCTTTTGTTTCACAGGAAGTACTTTGATATTATTTTCTTATAGAATTTTAGGTATATTACTCAATTATCTCCTTACTATTAGCTGTAAGAAAAATAATTTCAGTATGATAGTGGTCTCTTTATTATTAGGTCTAAATTTTTTTAAATGGGAATTTTTTTATGTTTTTCCATTAAACATTTCTATGTTTTTTTTTTCATTGTTCTTTTTTTTTAATTTTTAAAGAAAACTATAATTGGATTCTTCCTCATATTGTACAAGATAAACCTAGTGGAGCCACATTTTATACAATACAAATAAGTCAGGAAAGGCAGGTTACAAATCAGAAAATACAAGTGTCTCAAAGCCCTTATAATCCTGTCCAAAAGTCAGAATTATATGCTATTGTGAATGGTATTAATGGGTTTTACCCAAGCTCTCAACATAGTCACTGACTCTCAGTATGCAGAGTTTTACATTGAAACTGCTGATTTTACTAATGAGTCAGAATTAACTTCATTATTACAAGAAATAATCAGGACTAGGGATCATCCCTTCTATATTCAATCCCATACAGGTCTGCCAGGTCCTTTTAGCCCAAGGTAATGATGAAATTGATAAATTAACAGGAAGCGTGCTAAAGGCCTCAATTTCATAAGCATATCAATAGCAAAGGATTAAAAAAAATCTCCACTTGGCAATAAGCAAAAGAAATTGTAAAGATATCCCACCTGTTTCTATAATCAAATTCCATTACCATCAGGGAGTAACCCAAAAGGTATACATAGAAGTGAAATCTGTCAGATGGATGTATTTCATTTTACAGAATTTGGAAAATTATAATGTACATCATATACAATAGATACATTTTCAGGATTTCAATGGGCAATTGCTTTGAGTTCAGAAACGGCTGATTCTGTAATCACACATTTGCTAGAAGTTATGGCCATCATGGGAATACCTGTAGAGATTATGGCAGTCAATGCTCCAGCATATGTCTTTAGTAAAATGAAACATTTTTTTGCTTATTGTATAAAGCATATTATAGGAACATCACATAATCCTACAGGGCAAGCAGTCATAGAGAGATCAAATTGAACTCTAAAGGAAATGCTAAATAAAGAGAAGAGAGAGTAACAAAGAGTCCTAGAAAGACTACATAATGTTTTAATTTTTTCTTTTTTTTTCAGGCTTAAGATAAGCTTGGTGGTTTGCTGGGAAGGTGGAGGCTAGCCTGGGTTACAAGGGCCTGTCTTTCCACAGCCACCCTGTAGCAGGCTCACTGTGTTCTATACTATAGACTCAAGTCGAAGAAGTTTTTACAGTACCAGAACACAGACTAATGCATGGCTCAATTGTGAATGAAGGACCGGCAGGGTGTGGCCCAAATCCCAGGATAACATTAAGCCCTGGCTGTCCAGCAGGGCAGGGTCACTCGCTTATCAACTGATTTTCTTCTTTTCCACACAGTATTATTGTGTTATGGATAGAGCCCCATACTTTGTCAGATAGTCTCCAAGGACCCTGTCCCTGCTAGATTGTGTTCAGATCTGTGGTGGGAAGGATGGGGCCAACAGGGTTCCCACAATTCAAGCACTGAAGGAGTGCACCACCATGCTATTCGTCCAGGGGCACCTGGTGCTGAGGGACATTGCTTCTCTGTATCCTGCCAGGATCCATGGCAGAGGTGGTCACATGGCATTTGCTGAGGGATGCCTTCCTTGTTCCTATCTCCTCTGGCTTCTTGGGTCTGTGATGCCACCGTGGGGGCTCAGCTGTCACTGTCCTCGCTGTCCCCATATGCACCCAGCTGACTCAGGGAGGAAGGCCCGGGTGTCTGGGAGGCATGGTTGTCCACCTTCCTGTTCTCGGAGGCACCTGCAGCGGGCATCTGGACCTGCTCTGAGCCCCAGCTAGCTTCCACCTTCGCCTTCTTTGGCACAACCAAGCTGGCTAGCTGTGCCCTGCTGCCCACCGCCTCTGCCTTCCTCTTGCTCTTTGGCGTCTCCTCCAAGATGGCTGTACGCTTGGGTCTTGCTAATGCTTGTGGTCTGGAAGGTGGAGCTTCATCTTCTTAGTCGGAATCCTCCAGAAGCCTGCCATGGTGCGCCTCCTTCAGCAAGGCCTCAGTCTCCCGTTCGTCTTCCTCTTCCTGTTGCTGTCGCTGCTAACCCTGCGACAGGCAGTGCTGCAGCAGCATGGCTTCAAAGTCCACATGTGCCTGCCTCTGGTTCAGGTCTTTTATCTCCTGCAGGTTTTCCAGCACCTCCATCTCCAGCTTTGAGTCCTTTGTCCGGTTTTCTAGGACCTTCATGGGGTTGTTGAACTCCTCATCCTCACGCTCCTTCTGCACACGTTTCTCCTCCTTCTCTAGGAGCTTCTCAGCCTGGAAGTTGCGCGTAGCCCCCTGCTCCATGGTGTAGTCCGTGTTCTCCGGGTCTGTCTTGAAGGTGATCCCAGCCATGCAACGTGTGACTTTATATAGAATTGAAAAATAGGCAGGCCCAGGTAGGCCTCGTTCTGGACCGTTTCCTTCCGTGCATTGAACTTCTTCCCCTTATAGATGTATTCTCCACAGGTCTTACACCTCATGTGGAAGGGAGCCATCAGCCAAACCACATACTGCTGGTCCTTGGGTAGCTTGAGTTTTGGGATCTTTGATGGGTCGAAGTCAGGTGGGTACTATTTGTTTAGAACTTTCCGTTCAGACATCTTTGCTTCCTGCCCATCCGTCGCACAAGTCGTTTTTTTCATTTTTCATTAAGCTTATTTGAGTGTCTTTGATCTTTAAGTATACGCATGTTCAGATAAAATTTCACTCAGCTTGTTTTCTATATCTTCATTTTTCTCTCATTCTTCTGAGTTGATATGTATGTATTCATTTAATTGTGTTTCATATAATGTCTATACTGTGCATATAAGTATATAATATATAATATATTATATTATATAATATATAATTTATAATATATATATAATTTATTTAATCCTTTGGAAATTTGAAAAGCTAAATAATAATTTATTTTAATTTTACCCCTATTACCTTCTTTTCTCTCTCACTGAAACTCTATTCTTCACACTCCCCACCATAACTAATGCCTTTTTCATCTTTGCCTTAGCGAGCTTATTTTTGTTTGCTGGTATGAATACAAGTTTGGAGTTATTTACTGGAACCTCAGCTTAACAATTGCTCTAAGGTTTTAATGTGCATCTTTTCCCAGTAATCAATAACTAATAGTCTGTCAATGAATAGGGCAGTCAGCCACTTCTTTTATTAAAGTTGAAATGATGATACATCCAGTCTTTTCTAGAACTTTCACTAGTAACCATGGCAATGACTTTAGGACTGCACTATAGTGATCATGTTCAGAATCCACTGTTTCACAGGACTTCTTGCTATCCTCTGTTTCCTACATTCTTTCTAAATCCTGTCCTGAGACATTTTTTGAGTCTTGTGGGAATAATGTAAATATCTCATTGAGAATATGTGAGTGTGAGTACTCCACTTATCTATCACAATTTGAATAATTATGAGGTTCTCCTGTAAGCACAACCCACATACAAACAACCAAAAAACCTTACAAATATAATTTTTTTTATAGACTAAGACAGAGATATTGCAAATTGTGCTGTAATTCTGCTATCTATAAGTTTGCTTCGACTTGAATTTTATGTAAACAATTCTGAGTTCATTTGTTTTAATTTTATTTTTCATTTTTATTTATTCATCTCTCCTACTACATATCCCAATTTCATTTTCCTCTCCTTTCACTCCTCCCATTTCCCATCCACACCTCCCTTCTCTCCTAGAGCCACTGCACCTTTGTTTCCTTTGGGGAAAAAGCAGTCTGCCTAGGGATATCTACTGAATATGGTATAACAGGATGCACAAGACTGGTGACAAACTTTGTATCATGGCTGGACAAGGTAACACCAGTAAGAGAACAAAGATCCCCAGTGAAGGAAAAATAATCAGAGGTACAACCAAACTCCCAGCATGGTGGAGTATCACAAAAACCTAAATGTCAACAAGCACAACATATATGCAGAGGACCTAGCAGATTTATGTTGGCTCTGGGATTGCTGCTTCAGTGTTGTTGACCCCTCATGAGCCCTGTTTTCTGTTCAAATCTTTGACCTTTCTGCCTCCTCTTCCTCCTCTCCTTCTTCTTCTCCTCCTCCTCTCCTTCTTCTTCTCCTCCTCCTCCTTCTCCTCCTCCTCCTCCTCCTCCTCCTCCTCTTCTTCTTCTTCTTCTTCTTCTTCTTCTTCTTCTTCTTCTTCTTCTTCTTCTTCTTCTTCTTCTTCTTCTTCTTCAGTATTCTTCCAGTTTATTTGGTTTAAATATTCAAAGCGTCAGGTGTGCAGAATGCCACCATCACTGCCCTTCCTCTGAGTTTTCCACCTTGTTGGTTACCTGCTGAAATGTTGACATTTAAGGGACATCTGAACATGCTTTTCCTTACACAAGTTGGGTAATGTGTTCATTTGTGATGCAGTTCTTTGACAAAGATGAAGCTGTCGGCAATCACAACATCTCATATTTTTTGTCTTTGTGAATAGTTACATGGAAACTTTAGTGTTTCTTACAGCAAATTCTTGTAAATATTTGATTACCTAAGCATTCCATAAAGTATCTCACCATATACTCCGATAATAATAATTATGCAATTTTAGCTTGATGGATTAAAAAAGTGCAAAGCCTCAGTATTGTAGGCTTAAATCTTTTGCATGGTGAAACAAAGTGTAAATTCCATAGACCCATCCAAACCAAGAAGAATTTCAGAGGACTAGATGGTGAAATATTCCTTTCTTCCAGATTGTATATACAGTAAATTATACCTATACCAGTGTTAAGCATATCTTAAAACTGAGAATTTCCAAAAATTCAGAGTAGGCACTCCATACCTAAGACATAACATTGCTTGATGTGTCACATTACCTAAAAGGCCTGATTATGATTCAGCCTAAATCAGGAAAGGACAATTCAGCAGGTTCAAGTTTTGAGTATGTAGCATTACACTTGAGTCATTAATTAGACTAGAGTCTATATTTAAGATAAGGATAATGTATTGATTAATTCTGTACTATGTGAAATTCCTTAGTAGATGAACAGCAGAATTCTCTGAGGAAGTCCCTCTTCTATGGCACTACCTATAGGCAGACAAGAAAGCAATATACCCAGAGGATGAAGGAATACTGGGAAAGTGGTTCTTGTCCTCTCTACTATGTACACTGGGAGACTTCATGGATAAGTGTTGTGGAATTACCATTTTCACAAAATCAATTATGTTAACCAGTGAGCATGTACTTTTTTGTTTTTAATTTAGTGTGGTCTTTGATTTACTGTTTTCTGAAAGTAAAAGCAAAAAAAAAAAAAATTAAGGGTGGAAGAAATGCCTTAACAGGTAAAACCCTTGCCATGAAGCTACACAATCTGAGGTCAATCCAGTGACCTACATGGCAAAAAATAAAGAACTGTTTCCAGAATATACATTTTTCTCTGACTTTTATGCACACACAAATACACACACACATGAACATGCACACACAAAATATAAAGAAATAAAATTAAAGGAAACATTTTCATTACCATTTATTAGTTCACTGTTGCCTTTTTGGTTTCTTTTTTAGTGAACTGTTTCAGTGATTTGTCATGAGAATAGAAAGATAACAATGTATGACTGTCATGATTTAATGTTATGGAGAGAAAATCATTTCAATCATAAATTAATAGGATACTTTCATTGGGAAAGCAGGTCTGTTAATAAAATTAGAAGATATAAAAATATGCATACTAGTTTTAGTAGAATAACAGAGGCAATTTACTTTTAGTGACTGCCTGTCCTAAAAAAGAACAAACCTACCAGAGAAATTCTGCATTCAGTTACTTATAATAAACAAGATATGAAGGCTCCTAGTTACTTCTTGTAAAATAACTGAGAAGAAGAACCTGACACTTTCCTTCAACAAACAAAGTACAAAAGAATAAACAAATAGAAGGCATGCTTTAGAGCAGCACTGAAATACAGTGGAATATTATGGAACACTACCTAACCGAAGGAAGCGAATGGTCTTGTAAATCTATGCATAAAACTCAAAGTGTGGATTATTGCAGTGAAATGCTTGACCACATTTCATCACTAGGGGAATGCAGCTGGGAGGTAGAGGGTTTTTGTTTCAGTTTGTATCACTGTGTGGGTGGGTTACTTCTCCCTTGTTGACAATAATAAATGGCAGCATCTTCAGCCTCCATGCTGCTGACTGTGAGAGTGAACGATGTTCCAGACCCACTGCCACTGAAGCGAGATGGGACTCCAGAAGCCAAGCTGGATGTGCTGTAAATTAGGAGTTTGGGAGAAGATCCTGGCTTCTGCTGGTACCAGTGCAAGTAACTGGTGCTTATACTTGTGCTGGTGGTACAGGTCATAGTGACTTTCTCCCCTGGAGATGCAGCCACGGATGCTGGAGACTGAGTGAGCACAATTTGTCCATTGGATACTATGAGCAGGAAAAAGCAATGAAAATAAAATAAAATGGTAGTACACACAGAGATACAGAAATAACTTCATAGCAACCAATATTCAGAAAATAATGAAATATATTTATTTTAGACTCAAACTTCCCCAGGAAAAAGTAATGTGGATTCTTAACTCAAATGTCCTTCCCTCTCTTACCTGTGACACTGATTATCAGGAAGCTGAAAATCTGCACCTGAAAACCCATTGTACTTTCTAATCTCAGTCTGAGGCTAGTTACAGTTCTTCTCATAAGTACTTGTCTTTAAAACAGCTCTGAGCCAACTGTGGTTTCTGAGGGTGAAGTATGCAAATAGGAAGTTACAGTTTAGGCAGTTCTTGGCATATAAACTTCTGTGATCTTTCCAATAGGGCAAATCTGGTTAATCCAGGAGATATATGTATTTGTAGATATTAAACTGATAATAAATAAAATTTCTGTGTTTCTTTCCTCCTTCATGGTACATACCTCTAACCTAGAGTCTTAATCATGTGTTTTTGTGGAGACTAGATTAATTTGATCCACTTATCAAGGAATGTTCTGCTGAGTAACTAGAGACATATTACTCCCATCATAAGGTAGTGATATGGATGACTGTTTATAATGTTCTCAGAGACTTTTACAAACATTATATGCTTCCTGTTTTCCTGGGCATTCCTCAAGAGACCTCACTTATCCATTCAATTTTAATCACATGACAATACTCAGAAAACACTTGGCAAGCACGCATCCATGTGTGTGATTTGAAACCCGGTTATGCTCTGTGACATTTTTGCCATAGTCAAACAACTATGACATCACCTGGTAAACAGGAAAAAATATCCAATCAAAATGCATGGGAACATAGGTACAGATTTTGTAGCAGCTATCATTTGTTTAATACATTACTCAATAATGAAATTAAGAGAAGCCTGAGCTGGAGCTTTGTGAGGATGCACTTATCTGAAAAATCACCATTCTCAGTATGAACCATATTGTATTACAGTCTTATCATACTCTTTTCTAGGAAAACTTGAGCACACTTTTCAAATGAAATACATTTTAAATATTGCAGAATGACAGCTCCTGAATCCAAAAAAATTATGTATATATGTGATCAATAGTTTTACTTTATTTTTATAGCAAATTTCAATTGCTTTCCTAAAATTCTTAATGTTAAAATTAATCACATCTTATGGGGCAGCATGGTGATCTCTAGATCTTCCCTAAAAATGGCTCCTATGTTACTTCCTCCAAAAAGATTTTTCTTTGGGGTATAAACATAGAAAAAATAGCAGACAGTCTCTATGAATGGATAATCATTTTGAGAGGTATTAACCTAAGAATTTTTGACTATGTTCATAGCAGCTTTATTCACAATAGCAAGAACCTGGAAACAACCTATATGCCCTTCATTTGAAGAATGGATTAACAAACTGTGGTACATCTGTACACTGGAGTACTATTCATCACAAAAAAGAATGACATCCTAAAATATGCAGGCAAATGGATGGATTTGGAGAATATCCTCCTAAGTGGGGTATCATAAGTCCACAAAGATAGTCATGGGATGTACTCACTTGTAAGTGGATTTTAGACAAGAAGCAAAGAATATTGAGGTTGCAAACCACAACCCCTGGACAGCTTTGGATCAGAAGGAACTTAAATGAGACAGCCAGGAATTCTCCTAGGAAGAGAAATTGGAGAAGATCTCATCAGCAAATTGAGACCATAGCAGGTAGCAATCAAGGAGAGGTGTGAGAACAAATCATGAGAGAAGGAGATGGTTGAGTGAGAGGAGAAACAAAGAGGGAGAGAAAAGAGATGAATATCTTGATAGAGGAAGCCAGTGCAGGGCTGGAAGGAGATTTGGTGCTAGAGAACCCCCCGAGGAACCCATGCGATGTACCTAGATACGTCCCCAACAAATAATAGAGGGGCTACCTAGACAGGATTTCTCCTATAATCAAATGAATAATCACCCTAAGTGTCACCACAGAACCTACACCCAACAATGAATGGTGGTGGTGACAGAGCTCCATTTACAGCTGGAGAGTGGGGGAGAAGAGTCTGTATGAACAAGGTAATCAGGAGTATAAGTAAGAGATCCACAAAGATGATGACTGGAGCTCTGGAGAGCAAACTGAATCAAAACATTTCCCTGGGGCAACCATAGGACGAAGAGCTATGTCCTCCAAGTGTAGACAACTCTCGATTTGCATAGGCAGTATGTAGAGCCTTGAGGAGTGGGATCAGACTATGCTTCTGTAAATGGGCTGGCACCTTGGAGCCCATTCCCTGCAGAGGAGTGCCTAACCCAGCCTTGATACTGGAATGAGAAAATCAAACCTGCCTAGAGTGGAAGTGTCTGACTTAGCTGATCCACCTTGGGATTCCTGCCCTTTTGGGGAAGGGGATTAAGGGATGGAATGGGGGAGGCTGAAGGCAAACTGGGAGAGAGCGGGAATAGAGAAGGATGGGTAAGCAGGGGCATATGTCGGGGGGGGAAGATCTTTTTTAAAATAAAAATAAATGAATAAAAAATAAGAAATAAATTAAAAAGAGGTTCATTTTCTTAGCACCCAATTCTATATAAATGGCTGTTTATCCTTCCTGATAACCCATGGTCTTATCTTTTTTTGGTTTGTGTTTAGTATTTAGTTACTTATCTTATTTTTGTTCCTTCATAATGCTTGGTCTTCAATTATTTTTATGAAGATAGTTTTTGTATTTCACCAATAAGGATACTGCATTATCATTGGTATAATATAAAACAAACAAATCAGTATATTGGACAATGAGCCTCAAGTGGATAAAGAAAAAGTTATCCTCAAAATTTCAATTCTAAAATTAGTGTTGCTTTCTCCAGAAACCACAAAGAACATTATTGTAGTATTTTTTCTCTACTGAAGTTATGAATGTTTGTTGCCCACCATGTAATTGTTGACAATTGAACCCAAGCCTTCTTTTATATATATATAAGAACAACATATATTCTTAGCTTTTGTTCTATAACTATAGCAAATTTCTAGTAGAAATGAATTATACTGAACTAGAAAAGACCCTGCCTGCAAGACAGTGTTCTAAAAAAGGCTTGGTTTATTACTCTTAAAAAGTAGATTTTGTTACATTGTGTTCAGTGGGATAAACATGGATTTGGTCATTACCATAATACCTGTTAATAATCTAAGAAGAGAGCTAAAGAACCACCAAGATGATCAATGGCATACATCCCTCTTGTTTTCAGTGTTACACTGATTGCACCTCTAAGGCTCTTTATATTGACTGAGGAGATATTTAATAGTGCTGCCCTCTACTGCCAAGATAGCCAAAATGAAGATATGGTTGGGTAATGTCTTTGGAGTCCAGAGGAAAAGCTATATTCTTAGAAATTATTGACAAATACTTGTGTCTTGATATTAGGATGAGGAAATCAGACATGCCTGGAGTGGATGCTGAACTAATTCACCTTGGGACCTCTTGTCCTTTTTTGGGAGGGGATGGGGGGAATGGGGAAAAGAGAGACTGACCAGGAGGGTAGGGGAGGGGACAGAGGGTTTGGGAGTTTGAACAAGGAGAAACAAAATGAGACTTTATTCCATAAAAACTAAATAAAAAAGAAAATCCACAACTGGGGATATGCTTTATTTCTTGTAGTTAGAGGCATAATGATGAATAATGTCCATATATTCAGACACATGCACACATTTAGGTTTTGAGAATGTTTGTCTGTATGCTGTAAATAAGAAATTGTTTTGGTCATGGCAGAGCACCATAGTTGTAGGAAAGAAATCAGAGAAAGACTTTGTAGAAGAGGTAGAAAAGGCAGAGTTAAGACAAATTACATCCAGTCACCCAAAAAGAACCATGTATGACCCAGGTGAACTAGGGGCCTTGGGTTATGTGGTAAAACATGAGAACTGATTTCAGGTCCTCTATAAAAGCAGCCAGTGCTCTTAACCGCTGAAATATTGCTGCAGCCTTACAACCAAAATCTTAGCTAATGGCACGAAATTCCCTAATTTGTTGCTTGTCCTTGTAAAAAAAAATAGTTGCCTTTATTGTAAAAGTTATATTTCATATAAATCATATTTTACTTCCATTCTTTGCACAATAGAAATTTAAACATATCTAGTTGCTACCAGAGTAGTCCTTCATAATCGAAGGTCTTGCAATTCAGAATAAAGAAATAAATACTGAAATCAGAGATCTCTATCATCTTTTCATGGCCTTGGGAATATTGATGACATTATCTTACTTCATGTTTACATAGTGTGCAGCAGTGTGGAAATGATTGTTGCAATATAATACACATATACATATACCTATCACTCTCATAAATATCTGTATAAATATATATGTGTGTCCAAATAATACATATATTATTTATATTCTTGGCTGATACTATCTTCAATCTTCATGATTTCATCTGCTGAAATTTAAATGTGGATTGCATGTTTGTGTAGGAAGAAATTAGCTCTTTACTCCTCTAACTTTAGTAATGATGTTTAATATATTTTAAATTCATATTTTGAAGCAAGTTTCAAAAATTAGAATTCTTTTACTGAAAAGTTGTGTTTCTGATAAATTCATGTAGTTGTGGCTGGCCTCAAAAGTACAGTGGAAGATGACTGTGAACTTCAAGCACCTCAGGTTTTACTCATATGAGTGGGGACTACAGGACTGTACCACAAGGCCTAATTCATGAAATTCTGGTGCAAAAACACTAAATTATTTCTTATATTAGACAAGAAGTATACTAGTCATTTTTTATCTCAGCACAATAGTCTCTTAATTCTTAGTAGCAAAATTGAACTAATTAAGAATGCATTCTACACATGTTTATGTGTGAGAGTCTACAAAAATATTGTTCCTAGTGGCTTTTTTCATCCACAGGAAGAAAAAGTATCAGGTTTGAATTCTAAGCTTTTTCTGAGTGCATTACAATTTGGGATTAATTATTGTCTGCTTTTTTATGGACTTCACTAGAACAAATACTCAGCTCTTTTCCACATTTGAACAATGTCTCCAGCAGGGGAAGACAATAATACATGTCTATCTAGTTAAAACGACTAATCTTTGATTGCCAATCACTGTAACACTATAGACAAAAGAAGATTTTAGTTTGTGATTTACCTGTCAGCTAGTATTTTCTTCTATTCCAAATGTCTAGGGAAATTTCACAGCCACAGTTAATCAGTTAAGAGTGGAGTTCCAGAATATTCCTTGCGTTGCTGATGGAGGAAAGCTAGTTCTAGGCCTCTCATGCTGAACAATAATTTTCCTGGTATGATCATTGTGATTTCTGCTTTCTTTTCTGTTTGTACCCATTGGAGTTGAGTATAGAGCTGATGCAGCTTCTGGATTGTATATTTTTGTAAGCTGAATAGAGGTTGCTGGTTGGTATCCTAAAGAGTTTCTCAGATGAACAACATAAAGGACAAAGAAAGAATTGTAGTCAGTAAATCTGAAAAAAAATGTTTGACATAATATAGCTGATAGCCAATATCTCCAGCATTATCTTAAAGGATTGTTATAGGAAGTGAAGAATGGTAAGTCATAACATTTCCTTGGCAATTGAGAAGTTTCTTTTGTCTATTTTTTTCTATGTTTAATATTGATAATGGTATTAATCTATCGATATTAACTCTTTCTAGGTAAGGGTTTTTCCCCCTTTGGAGACTGTACACAGCATTTTAGAATTGGGACACTAAAACACAGCACCTCTGCATTTTTAAGCCATGAAGAAACTGTCTTTGAAAACATTTGAGTATGGACTTCATATGTTTAAAGCCCCTTGAATCTGTTGTAGAATGGATCTGAGCCCATGCACTTTCTCCCTACTAAATGAGTAGTACCTTAATATGTGGTTTCCCACTATATTTTAGTAATGAAAAATACTAATAAATACATAAACCAAACTATAGGGAACTCGTCCACTATAATAGAATTAGGCAAGCCCTCTTACTGTGTTTGTTTTTCCCCAGAGTAAGTTCATTTTTTCACACATTTCTATAGAAAATGCCTTATGGATGCTATAGAGGCTTAACCAGCCATCAAAAAAAAATCATAGATATACCTTTGTGTTATTTGATCTAAGAAAATGTGAATGAGGACTGATTTATGATGGGTTACAGCTGACTGACCTCTCTCCATTTTGTCATATCTTGTGTCCAGTAATTCCTGTAAAATGTATGAGAATGCAGTTTCATGAATGATGTAAAGGTAGAGGTAGCCTGCTGATGGAGAACAGTTTGTCATTCTAAGCATAAAACACATGTTCTTTTTGAGACTTCCAAGAGAATAAGACAAAAGATGGGCATCTCTGATGATTCACTCATATATGGGCAGGTGTAACACACAGAGACTGTGTTCCAGTCACAGCTTTTGTCATCTGGTATCTGAGAAATAATGGATATTTTTTTTCTAGCCCCATGTTGGACATCAAAATGTTGTATGTTGTTTTTATGCTTTGGTCTTTTGGGTAGCCCACCAACAGGCTCCCAAATAAATCACCAATGATAGGCATAATCTTAGTTATAAATCCCAGTAGTAGCTTGGCTTATTTATTACCAGCTTTTTAACTTAAATTATCTGGTCAACCTTACATGTTTAGGATTGTACCTTTCTCTTCTGTAAATCTTACTTTTACTCTGAGGATGAATGTGTGGCTGTGTGATGGGCCCTGGCACCTTCTCCTCCTCTTTCTTTTGGTGGATCTTCCTTTTTTCTTCCCAGTCTTTTCCTTCTATTCATTCTCCCTGCCTGACAGACTTGCCCACCATCTTCCCTGTCTGGATACTGGCTGTTCAGTTCTTTATTAGACAGAGTTAAGCAGATATAACGCAAAAATGCAGCAAATACATGAATCATCAAAGCTAATGTTCTGCAGTATAAACAAAAGTAACACACCTTAAAAGAGTACTCTATAACAGATACTCTTCTTCTGCTTGTAGAGAACAAATATACTCCATGAAATGACGGGGTGTGAATGCTCCATGCCATAGTTCTGAGAAATTATTCAGAGAAACAAAAATAATACATAGTTGGTGAAAGATATAAAGAGAGATAATGAAAATGGAATAATGATAAATGCTATCATATGTTTGTAGAAAGACCATAAGAAAACAGAAGTTAAAATTTTGGTGGGATGGTAGAAAAAATGACTGAGCAGTTAAGAGCACATTTTGTTCTTGAAGATGACCCTGGCTTTAATTTCTAGTTCACACATTGCAGCATAAAATGAGTTCATTTCATTAAGTGTCATATATACTCTTCTGATTTATTTGGTTCCAGACACACATGTGTTATACATGCAGGGAGAATGTCATATACACTATTAAATAAACTTAATTAAGTTCTTCAATAATGTTCATATCCAAATAAAAAAATTTGCATATCAACTGTATCTTTAAGGCAGTTGCTGTCCATTGTGGAATGAATTTTCATTTTATTGGACTCTGTGATAATGATTTTTATTACTTAATCAATCAATAAATATATAGTATCAATAAATGACATATACTGAAATTAATGCATAAATTAAATTAGGAAACGATTTTTAGTTGTATTGCAGACAAATGGATTTGTCCCTCAATACAAACATGATGAACACACAGTTCAGAGTCACCAGTGTTACTGAATTGCAGATTCATCATTTTCATATCTTATCTACCCAGCTAGTCTTTCTGTCATCTCTTCTGTGTCCATAATCATTTTTCTCCTGTGTCTATTACCACCTTCAGCCCACAAATATGTGCATTCTCACTGTCCATTCACTGTTTCCTATAGAATGGCTGTCTGAGGGTGTAAAATTCTTCCCATTCAACCCATCATGGAAATTCACACTAAGTATACCACATTCTTGTTCCCAATGAGAACAGGTTCTAGGCACCAACATGACTGTATTTCACAAAGTTTAGCTTCTGTCTTCATATTTATAAGTACTTCTTTCACTGTACAGTTTGTGTCTCTTTTTTCTAAACCTAAACTGAGATATATTTTCTGTTAACATCTTCAATACATATGGTGCCCATAGCTTATCCAAGTTTAAGAAACACTGCATTTAAGGACACAAATGATCGCTTCTGAGAGAAAATTCATATTCTTTAAAGACGATGATTTAGGTTTAAAGAAAACAGATATCTGGTGCTATAATCTGAAGCCTCACAGAACTATTGGGCAAACATATACTTCTAGTGTAATTTAGGAAGGTAGCTTAGATATGCAGATGAAAGAGAGAAAACTCATGGCATGAGGTAGCCTTGATGAAAGTAGCTTTGAATAACTGAGTTGTAACAAAGTGAGAGAAGAATGTTTATCTGAAATTTGGTTCTCCTATGAGAGATGATGTCCTTCCTTAAAAGCCATGTAATTATTCTATTACTCTTTTGGAAATCATCATGAAGAAGCAAAAAAATTATTCTTTTACTCAGTACCAAAGGATGCATCTACAAAAAATTCCCATAATTAAGACTCATCAAACATTTGGCCAATAGGTGGTGAAAAGTTTGTGACAGCCATACAAACATGTAATTTGCTATTCGACTGTATCTTCTAGAAACATCAGGAGCTCTAACTATAATGTCTCACTAACATTATATCCAATATGTGAGCTGAGTAGTGAGAACACCAACAAACATAAATGGAAAGACAGGGGAAATCCCTCAAAGCTTCAGTTGTATAGGAAAGACTACAGATACCTGAGTAAAGCTGGGAGTGGTAGAGGTACTCAGAAAAGAACACACTGATTGTCCAGTGTCTAATGATCATTGAATAAAAATAGGCCAGGAATTTAAATGAGAGTAGGGAGAGTGATTTGGGAAGGTTTTGAGCAAGGAAAAAGTAAGAATATTTAAATTAAAGTATAATACAACAAATAAACACAGGAAAAAATACTAGATGACCTAGTACTTAATAACCTCAATATTATCTACACTGATCAATGAAAGAACCTATAAGCATTTGTGTGCTTTATACAGTGGTACCATTTCTGATAGATTCTACCGTGGAGGAAAAGATAATAAGGGGAATTCTATATTGAACAGGACAAAAATCAAATTAAGGTGCAACTCATGGACTGGTGCTGCTCTTTGTGGTCCAAAGAGGAGCATTCCTACAAACAAATCGGTACTGCCTCTATGATCTGAGATGCAGAACAACCACAGGTTTATGATGGGTTACTTTTTCAGTCCTGTGGCTGTGATCAGCCCCTGCTGATTTGCATTTGTCTAGAGCACAGCCCACTTCCCGAGGACTTCTTCATAGTCAGGTCACACCTTATGCTGGAATCAGCCTCAGACAGAGCACAACAGAGAAATGAAGGAACTCACTCAGCTCCTGGGGTTGCTGCTGCTCTGGCTTACAGGTAAGGAAGACACCTTTGGAAATTAATTCATCTGAGTTCGTCATTTTTTCCTGGTCTCTGGGAAAATCCTCATTTAACATATTTTCTTTTCAATTTTCTAATCTCAGGTGCCAGATGTGATATCCAGATGACCCAGTCTCCACCATCCCTGTCTGCATCTCTAGGAGAGTCTGTAACTATGACATGCCTGGCAAGTGAGGATATTAGCTGGAGTTTAGCATGGTATCAACAGACACCAGGGAAACCTCCTAAACTGCTGATCTATGCTGGAGATAGCTTAGCAGATGGGGTCTCATCAAGGTTCAGTGGCAGCAGATCTGGCACACAGTTTTCTCTCAAGATTAGTAGCCTTCAGCCTGAAGATGTTGCATCTTATTACTGTCAACAATATTACAGTACTCCTCCCACAGTGATTAAAGCCAAGACATAAAATATCCAGTGAAGAGGAAGTAAGAGACTAGGCTGCCCTGAGTGCTCTTTCTGGTATTTCTAGTTACTAAGAGTGTGTCTTTTTGCCAGTATTAAAACACCATTTCTTTCATGGGGACCAGATAAATTTTTATATATTGTAAACCTCTGTCATCTTCCTGAGCATTAAAATTAAAATCAAGGAGTGGATTGCCTGAATCACATGAAACATTACCTCTTCCTGGTTGCAGCTACGACAGAAGGTAAGATTTC
>PVIH01003116.1:77376-169184 GCA_004025045.1 Sigmodon hispidus
ACACATACACACACACACACACACACACACACACACACACACACACACACACACAAACTGTAGGCTCATTCATACGCCTACAAAAATATATCCACAAGCAGGAGTTACTAGAAAAAATATTGTCCTATTAAATTTAAAAAATAGTATCTCATTATATAACATTAAAATCCTGTGGGTATGAGTTCCAAAAAAAGCAATAAGGACATCCCAATCCATGGCATCACAGAAGCTCTAACATAGCCAGAACACTGGTTAGGAGAACTGACTTGTCTTTGAGAGGATCTGGGTCTGATTTCTAGAGCCCTGAGGAGTGTCATAAATCTGCACAGTCCAGATAGGTTCTCCTGGGTTCTGGGCTCATTGCACTCATATGGTACACAAATACAAATGCAGGCAAACCTGAATATACATAAAATAAATTTAAGTCTTATATATTTAAAAATCCTAAGGAACTAGTATTCTGATACTAGGATACTAGTATTATTAGGGATGCTCGGAACAAAATATACTCAAAATCTAGAGTTTGTTATTTATTGGAAGTATAGGTTTCTGATTATAGATAGGTTGCTCATATAGATGGGCAACTTCTTATATGCATAAAGGAAGACTTTCCTCTATTAAGTGTTTATGCAATTTCTCTTTAATAGAAAGGCAAGAATCTCAGTTAATTTTCAATTCTTTATCAAAATACTACAAACAAGAAAATTTATAAAAGAAAGTATTTTATTTTCTGAAAGGCTGGTCCATGACAAATGTAGTTAATAGCAGGCAGCAGGCAGGTAGGTATGGACCTGGAGCAGTAGCTACATTCTTCCATTTTTTACCCAAAAAAATAAAAAGCTTAGAAAGAAACAGAGCTGCCTGGGAAAGGAACAACTTTCTCAAGTTGCATGCACCCATACCAGTGTCTAACCAAGCAATTAAGTTTTTCCTATATATGACATTATGGCAGCCAAATCCACTGAAAGTGATATAATTATTAGGGATATTCAAATAATACAGGCAACAAATGACCTAATACAGTAAACGCTGCCATCAAAAAAGCAATATATTAAAATTCTCCTGTATACTATCTTATATATTTGTATTATCTATCACACATATGCCTGCAGTCAGATATGTCATAAGAAAAGGACATGTGCATTCAAAAAACTGCATCAATCAAAATAGAAAATCATACACTATGGCTCCCTCAACAACTAACACTTCCTTTTTTTGTGGATGATGTACAGAAATTTCTAAAATTATCTTTTGAGGATATTTTAGGTCAACACATCTGTTATACTCTATGTTTCCTGCAGTTCATTTTATTAAGAGTAAAATTATAGAAGCATTGTTACAGCAGGGATTACAGTGAGGTATTCCTCTATTAGAAGAAGAAAAGATTATTGCTTAATTTTTCAGTGAACTTATTTATTAACTTCCATAAAGATTACTATAGAATTAATAAACTTGCATCTTTTCAATTGCTCTATGACACTATGAAGTTTATCTGAATCTTTCTTATGATATTTTAAAAACTGCATATGCAGGATATAACAGTGCCCTCAAACAATGATATCCATTTCAGTAACTAAAATTGACATCTTATTTGTAGTAATTTTAGGGTGCCTGAGGAAGTCTAAAGACAGACCTGTACCTTCATAGCAGGAATCTCTGTTCAGAATAGCAGCAGGAAATCCAAACTAAGTGCTTGCCAGTAAATTCTTAGGGATTACTCAGACTCACATTGTATGTATTGAAATGATTACTAATGATATACATAATAAGTTTTGTTTTCATATATATATACATGGATTTTATATCTATAATTATATGTATAAATTCACACACACACACATATAATCACCTCACACTCGCTCAGATATTCATGTGCAAAAGCTTCTCTTCTTAAAGAATCAAAAGAGTCATTGTTATATAAATGCTCACTTTGGGTTGACTTTTAGGTAAATGAACATAAGTAAACGTCAGTCTCCTTGAGCCCTTCCATCAAAACTTGTCTGTGACCTTAGAATTCTGACTACATAGGAGATATTTTGCCAACAGTTAGGGACACCAAGAAGCACAGCTGGAGTACCTACGCTTATACCCTTTTTGCCTGAAGAGTTTGTGTTATAACTTGAATCACTGCAAAAAGCAAAAGCTTTGTGGGCAGTAAAAGTTGTAACTTCTCATCAGACACCACGCTGTTGATGGGAAGATTGAAATTTGTCCCACAAAGATTATCACTGAACTCTGATGGAAACTCAAGATGGCAAACAGAATTCATCATAGGTGAGAATCTTTAGAACATTTCCTTGGTTCTTCTTGTGTCAGTAAATGTAGCTGTTTGTTAATATCTTGACTAGCCTGCCATGTGATGGTGACTGTCTCCTAGAAATGCCAACAGAGAGGACATTGGGTCATCAGAATGTCACATCTAGCTTTTTAAATTACAAAATTAATTAAAGATACACTCACAATTAATAATCTTTCTATAGGATTTTTTTTAAAGACCAAACCACAATGGCAACCACTAGGACTGGAAAAATCCCAGGAGTTAACCCTGCTCATCTAGAACCCATCATATCTGTACCCTTTGCACCTGAGTAGAAAAGTTTCTGAGCATGCATTGTCTTGATTTTAACTGACATCTGCACAAGTTTTGTCCAGCTTATTCAAGAAGTACACATGTAGTAGGCTGTCATGTGGACATATAATAATCAGCAGAGATTTACAGGATCTGGGCTTAACTATATTCAATGTATAATGCACAGCCATCATGAGCTGCATGGTACACTAAGGGAATTCATGTACTTTCTTCCTACAGTGTAATATATTCCATCTCTTTAAGCAAATCACTGGAAAAGTAAACCAGGAGTTCAAAACAGGCTAAGAAGCTTTAACTTACTTTGTTCTTTCAGTCAAATTTCTATTAGTTGTTTCAAGGAATCTAGGAACAAATTATCAACATTTGTACTTTAAATGAAGTTGATGTAGCATCTAATGATTTTCAATAATAGATTATAGAATGAGGGCAAATGAATCAAGTTTAGGCTGTGGATGTTGAGGCTCCAGATATGATTTAAGGGAACCTTTACTCACTGATTATTCCAGACTGTGTAGCTATCACTTCTCTGTGGCCACATCACTATATTGATGTCCATGCTCCCTTGTATTTTTTTCATCTCCTTATTAACTCTATTAATCAAAATGTTTTTGACTGTATCCAAAGCACAACTGGTTAAATAGCCCCTTTCACGTAAGAACTAAAAATGTGACACATCAAAATAGTAACACAGCAAGGCCAAACTTTCTATATGTACATTATATTCCCCCCAACTTCACCCATTTAATCTGTTTTCTCTTTCTACTCTAATGTTCTGTCTGTTACTGTTAGTCTCCTTTCCTCAGAATAGTATTCCAAAAGAATGGTCAGCAAGTATGTGATTCTCAGAGATTTCCTGTAGGAGAACAGTATTATAGTTTTACATGAACATCAATTTTGTCACTGTCATTATACAGGGAAAGGTCACAAAGACAATTCTGAATAATATGGAGAGTAGCACTGACTACACAGAAAATTCACAGCTTATAAAATCTCTTTGCTTTAAACATTTACGTTTCAGAAATTTATAAGTTTTTGTAATATATTTAGAACAAAGTAGACAATGTAAACCTATGAAAATGTAATAATGGATACCCCATTGTTTTGTATAATTTAAAAATACTTCTGGATCCTTTCAGAGTTTTACATCCCTTAGCTTTATAATAGAAGCAGTTGCCTATAAATCAAGAAGAATGCACCTCTATCCCCCCATTTCAAGCCTTTTCACAAACTTAGAAGAGGCTAGTTACAAATCAATCAAGTAAATAATTTACAAAATGAAAATGACATTTTTTAAAAATTCATATTTAAGTATGAATATTTAAAAGCTTTATTAAAGTTTTTTTTATATAAGAATAGCTTACCCTAATACCTAAGCCACTCAAAGACAAAACAAAGAAGGAGATATTCAGACCAATTTTTCTCATGAATATTGATGATAAAATTCTCAACAAAATTTGAGCCAATGGTATACAACAACATATAAAAAACATCATCCACCATGATTTTGTAGGGTTCATCCCAGAAATGCAGGGATGGTTCAACATACAAATACCATAAATGTCATCCATCATATAAACAAACTAAATGAAAAGAACCACATGATCATATCCTTAGACGCTGAAAAAGCCATAAGTGATCCACAAAATTCTACCAGGGAAATTTTACAGCTGATAAAAACCTTCAGCAAGGCAGCAGGACACAAGATTATCCAAAGATATCTGTAGCCCTCCTCTACAACAAAGATAAAAGGGCTGAAAAAGAAATAAGGGAAACATCACCCTTTATAATAGCGGCAACTAGCATTAAATAACTTGGTGTACTGTAACCAAAGAAGAAACAGATATATTTGAGAAAAAACTTTAAATCACTGAAGAAAGAAATTGAAGAGGCTATCAGAAAATGGAAAGATCTCCCATGTTCCTGGATAGGAAGGATCAACATAGTAAAAATGACAATTCTGCCAAAAGCAACCAATAGATTCAATGTACTTACCAGCAAAATCCCAACACAATTTTTACAGACTTAGAAAGATCAGGAACTGGAATAATAGGAAAACCAGCATTGCCCAAACAATTTTGTTGAGCAGAAGAACCTCAGGAGGCATCACCATGCCTGACTTTAAGTTATACTATTATGCTACAGTAAAAAAAAAAAAATCAGCTTGGTTCTGGTATTAAAACAGACTTGTGAATCAATGGAATCAAAATCAAATTGAAGATCCCGACATAAACTCAAAATTCTATGAACACCTGATCTTTAAGAAAGAACCCCAAAATTCCCAGTGAATAAAGGATAGTATTTTTAACAAATGGTGTTGGCATAGCTGGATGGTAAAGCGTAGAAAAATGCAAATAGACCCAAGCCTATCACCCTGTACAAATCTCAAATCCAAGTGGATCAAAGACCTCAACATAAACACAGCCACGCTGAACCTGATAGACAAGAAAGTGGGAAATACCCTTCAATGGATTGGCACAGGTGACCACTTCCTAAATCTAACACCAGTAGCACAGACACTAAAAATAATAATTAATAAGTAGGACCTCCTGAAACTGAGAAGCTTCTGTAATGCCAAGAACACGGTCCATAAGACAAAACCACAGCCTACAGAATGGGAAAAGATTTTCACCAACCCTATAAGTGACAGAGGACTGATCTCTAAAATATAGAGAGAACTCAAGAAACTAGAGTCTCAAACCATGAATAACCCAATCAAAAAATGAGGCTCAGAACTAAAAAGGGAATTCTCTGCAGAGGAATTACAAATGACTGAAAGGCACGTGAAAAAGTGCTCAACATCTTTAGCCATCAGAGAAATGCATCAAAACAACTTTGAGATACTACCTTACACCTGTCAGATTGGCTAAGGCAGAAGGCAGAGATGACAACCAATGCTGGAGAGGTTGTGGAGCAAGGGGAACATTCCTTTGTTGTTGGTGGAAGTGTAAGCTGCTTCAACCACTCTGGAAAGCACTGTGGTGATTTCTCAGAAAACTGGGAATCAATCTCCCCAAAGATCCAGTAATACCACTACTAGGACATACTCAAAAGATGCTAATTTGCACTCCAAAGGCATTAGCTCAACTATATACATAGCAACTTTATTCATAATAGCAAGAATCTGGAAACAGCCTAAATGCCCCTCAACTGAAGAATGGATTAACAAACTGTGGCACATCTACACAATGGAGTACTACTCAGCAGCAAGAAATAATGATATCCTAAAATTTTGCAGGTAACTGGATGATTTTGAGAATGTCCTCCTGAGCGAGGTCTCACAAACTCAGAAAGATAAACCAGGGGTGTAGTCACTCATTGGTGGACTTTAGAGGAAAAACAAAAAACAAAAAACAAAAAAAAACCCAAAGCATGTCCAAGCTTCAAACCACAACCCGTGAACATCTTGGGATCTGAAACACTTTGGAATGGCACCTTGGAGGCCATTCCCTCCAGAGAAAAACCTGACTCATTCTTGATGTGGGGGTAAGGAAAGCAGATCTGCCTGGAGTGGATGTTAAGCTAAGCCACCTTGTGACCTTGGGGCATTCTCCCCTTACTAGGGAGGAGATAAACTAATGCAGAAAACAGTGAGTGATTGGGAAGGGCAGAGGTGGCGATGGTGGTGGTGGAAGGGAGCCTGAACATGGGTATACATGGAATAAAAAAATAAAAATAAATTAAAATAGAATAGCTTTACTAGGTATAGCATAGCTTCAAGAATGATAAATTTCTAAAGAAAGAATATGACAAGCACTCGGACTAAAGGATCCAACCCACAAAACTACACATGACTATCTAACAAAGATATACTGCATGAGAATTGTAGAGTAACTAATCACATTTCTAGATATCTGCATAAGTAGCTGATTAACTGTCTTTTGCCAAATTTGATCAGCAATATTTTTATCTATCAATGGAATTTAGTGCTATATCTGTATTTAGTAGTCTTTAATTAATCTATTAATTAACATTGCAAAAATATTTCATTCAAATTTCTTCATTTATTATATGTCTTAAATAATGTTGTTTTTTCTGCTTTTTTTCACTATGATATTTATGGACAATAACTCAAAACATTCATTCACATATTATCTATCTTTTTCTGTCATTATTTACAAGTTTGGAAGTAACAACCCCATTGTTTCTGTTGTCAGTACCTATGTGATGTATTGACAGGAGAATAACATACCTATATTTTTAAGCAGGCTTGTGCACAACCCAGTGTGACAACCTAGACATTCTGGGTAGAAAACTCTCTAGAGATAAACAGTGTGTACTATTTAATATCTATTTCAGTAACTTCAAGTGTCTGAGACAATTAATAGCTATTAATAAAAGTATAACTTCTTATATTAAAATAATCATTTCTTAAATTTTGAGGTTACTTCTGATTTTTTAAATGTATCCCAGTGACATCCAGAGTGGTCAGCTTTGTGGATTTCTCTTATTAATGATTTATGAGAAGCATTGTCATACTTCTAAATTGGGGTGGTATGGTAGAGAGTTGGGTACATAGCAGTCTCCCAGTGCCATCCACAAAAGCATCCAAGTGACCTTCAGATCCTGGTTGCATCTGAGAAATGCTGTAAAAAGGTAAAATAGTGAACAAGAATATTTGGGGGATGTTTACACTCTTGTTTCTGTTTCTATGAGTGGTTTTGTCATGACTTATATCACTGTGGTACAGGTAAAACCTTTCAAACAGTAATAAGTTGCAACATCTCCAGGTTTAAGGTAGCTTATTACAAAGAGAAACTATGTTCTATAACCACTGCCACTAAACCTTGTTGGAACTCCAGATAGCAAAGTGGATACATAAAAGATCATGAGTTTAGGAACTCTTCTGGATTCTCTTGATTCCAAATCATAAAGTTGAAAATATATTGACTTGCTTTACTAGTGATGGTGATTCTGCCTCTCAGAGATGCAGACAGGATGGATGGAGACTGGGCAACCTGAATGTTATAGCTGGCATATGATATTGAAAAATTAAAATCAAATATCCATAAAATAAATAGTATTATGACAAGATTACTTTCTAAGATAAGCAACATTAATCACAGTATTTTCAGAAATTTCACAAGAAATACAAATTTCTTATGAGCCAGAGCATAAGAAGTCAAAGGAATTGAACAGAAACACTCATGTTCATTCTGTGTGGTGACTTTCTATGCTGGAGGGTGTGGCCAGATATTTAAAAAGTACTGAGGGCAGTAGGCTGTTCTCTGGGCACAGGAAAATTACCAGGAACTCAGCAGGGCTGATGACAGGTGTAAAAGTAACTCATCTTCGTAAAATTCCACACTCTCTTTAAGTATTCTTTCTTCCTCCACAGCAGCATTAAAAAAGAGCATTCTTCCTTCTGGCTAAAATATAGTTTATTTCTATTTTGTATGCTTAGCAGTGTTTTTTTCTGATTCAATGTGTTTCCTTGTCCTCATGCTATAGTCCAAGAATTTTCAAGGTTCTCCTATTCAGCACAGATTAGTATTACTGAAGGTACAGGGTATTCTTCTTTGGTATAATTTCTTCATATTTTCAGTATAAAATCCAGTTTAAAGCGGACATGGAAACCTTTTTTGTAGAGAAGGACAAACTCAGTAATGTCTATTTTGTTATCTTCAGGTAACTTATCTTCTACTCATGATTATTTGCCTGGTTCCTCATCATTAAAACAAAAAGTAAAGAGTGTTTGACCTTACTTTCTGAAGCATATGGAATGTGCCTTTGCCTCTAAATTTAGTTATACATATCTATATATAGCATAATCTGAATTCTCTGTGTCATTAATTTTCTTCTATTTCTTAACCCAAGCCATTGTGTTTGTGTGTCCAGATACTTGGGAAGTTTAGGCAAACACACCTCTTCTGCAAAGAGTTCAGTATTCCCCAAAGCAACACAAAACTCCCTTTTTATAAACAAAACTCAGTACAAAAATTAAACCACGTAAGTATTTATTCTGATTGTGATTCAGTAAAAGAAAATTCAGCAAGAGTTTGTATTTAAAACTATTATCCCAGACTACTTTTCCCTCAATAAATTTGTGCCAACGATATTAAATTTATGATGGTTTCCCCAAAATTTCATGTGCATATGGACAGCTATGACTTAGGTTAACATGAAAACTAAGATTAAAAAGTCAAATTTTCTGACTGCACATGGCCGGTTTACCATTGAAAGCATTTTATAAATCTGAGCTACAAATTCTGGAGTGCTTTTCAAGCTAGTAAGAATTTTCTAACAAGTGATTTGTTTGTGATTATTGAGACTTGTGTCCAGAGCTTTGTCCTCTGCCCTGGATAGGTGGTCACAGAAATAAACTTCTAATTCTGCTGTCTATTTGCACCCTGTTGTACTTCTGGAAATTATCAATCTCTTAAGCTTTTGCTTGTGTCACTTTAACAATGTGACAGCATGGTGAATGGATGATTAACATTGTTCTCAGGGATGTCACACAATTAAAAAGAATAAAAACAAAAGACAGAAAGTGGAGAGGATCTAGTAGAAGTGGCAACAAAGAATAGAAGTAAATTTAATAAAGATACATTGTATGACATTATCTAAGATTTAACAGTAATATAGTATTTTTAAAATTTATGCAATAATTAAAGGAGAACATAAATATTCAGCAATGCTATTTAAAAAGCCAGGTAGAGCTGCAGAAAATTTCATTTCAGCCAAGAAGAAAACTCAAGAGAGTGTAATCCTGCTTATATCTGGTACAAAACTTACATTCTTTCCAAAGTGAGAACACTGTCTGATTCTTAAGCTAGTAATTCTGTACTGCTTTTTCACTAAGTTATTGAAATCAATACAGGCCCAATAATGATTTTACAAGGAAATTCGGAACACTTCCAGAATGGAGGATATATAATGTAAATGGCATTAACAACAACCTGTTCATCAAAACTAATTTGTTATAAGAAAATACGTGATAAAATTATGTTAGCAAAAATGTCACGTTGGTTTCCTGATTACATGCTTTCATTAAGGTTATGTAGGAAATATATTGTAACATCATACACAGTTTGAACAAGGGTTATAGAAGTTCCTCCATGGTTAAAAACATTTCATATGTTTGCACAGGTCTAGTGTTCAGTTCCCAACAACCTTATAATGGTTGATTGAGACCAGTCTTATTATTTGCTCTGACCACTATAATACTAAAAACATATGTTTTACACACATATTCATTTAGGTGAAACACAAGGAAATATAAATGAATACATTTTAAAATATAAATGTTGTATTTACTTTTGTTTAAATAAACCTTTCTGGATTCATTTATGGCCCATAAGGAGCTGTGTTGCCATGTGTTCTAGAGAAAGTGTATTTTACCACAAAAGAATTAAAACAGAATCTGGCCTTTGAATAACTCTTACTTTCACTTCTAACTGAATATATGCTATTATAGTAATCCCTAGGGATTCCACACAATTACTACTGTTGGATCCCCAGAGAGCCAAAAGTTTGTCTCAAGTGGATTAGACTTTGCAAGCAACAGAATATTTTTATTTCAGTCTGTGCTTGTTATTATTCTTCACCTCACAGGAAAAAAAAATAGAATAAGAAGCTGTTCTTTACTGCCTTTCAAAAAAGATGCCTGAGGAAACTGAGAAATATCAGAAAATATTATCTCATAATCAATGTGCTGAAAGACTTTTTATGTGAAAAAAAAAACAAAACAAAACTGGTTCTTCACCTAAAAATTTTCTTTTGAAATTTATATTGTATATGTGTTTGTGTGGATTATTTTTAGGTGTTCCTATGTAATATATTTATATAAAATCACAGGTGTTAAATAGTTTCTTCATAATTTTGCTAATATGATTATAAGCAATATAGTATTTTACTTTCCTATTCCCTTAGCTGGCAATACATGATACAAAACCACTGTTGTTTGAAAAATTAATCTCATTATGATCCAGTTGTTTTTGTTAACAACATGTGACAGGACATGTTAGAAAGTCCTCATATGGGGTGTATACCTCCTGGCTTCAGTAGTCCTCTGGTGAGACTAGTCTTTGAAATCCTCACCTGAAAGCTCTCACCAAATGGCAGCCAACATGTATAATCTATATGATAGACTACAAAAAAAAAAAACCAAAAACTAAAGCTATCTTTCATACAGTTTTGTACCATGTTACAAACACAGAAAATATCTAAAAGAGACTAAACTAACACAAATACATACCTTTCCATGCTTCTGTTTTGGCCTGTGACTCAGGGTATGTGAGCCTGTTGACACATCTGTTGTTTCAATACTTGATGATGATCGAAGACAAAGCTTGTACAATTTCTGCTCTGGGCTCAAAACTATTAAAAAAGAAGCTTTGGAAGAATAATGTGAGGCTAGTAATTAAGGAGAAGACCACTCTGGGAAGCCTTTGTGCTGTAGGTTTGAGAAGCAAATAGGTAAGTATGTTTTTTGATCATCAAATAAATTTGAAAGCTGCCACACTTAAATATACAAAAGATAGGGGAAAAACGTTTAGGGATATGTGGTCCAGCCAAAGAAATCCACCTTAGCTCTGAAACCAGAGTCATGGAAAGAAAACCCACCCTGATTATAAGACCAGAGCCAGTGAAAAAACCCACCCTGGATTTAAGACCTGAGTCAGTGAAAGAAATATTTTATCCCTGAGCCAAGAACCAAAAAGAAATGTTCCCCAACTCTGAAAGTAGCACGAAAGAAACACAATTTGGTCCTAGAATCAAAGCCAGTGGAAGAAATACATCCTGGTCCTCAAATTAGAGCCCCAAAGTCCAAAAGAGCCAGCCAGTGAGAAAAACAATTTCAGCCCTCAAACCAACTCCAAATCAGAGAAAACAAAGGAAAGAGAAAAAATTGACCAATCCACACTAAGGAAGTGTCCCTAGAAAATTCTACTCCTAAGAATCCCTAGATAAGTTCTGAGACCAAAGCACTTTTCCTGCTGTCTTGGCTTATCCTGGGAAGAGTCAGCCACTCTCTTCTGAGCACTTCCCTCCCAATAAATCTCTTGAATGAGGTTTGGGTAAAGATCTTTTGCCAGAGTAGCAGCAGTGATGGAGCCTGAATAGAACAGCTGAGGGAGCATGGCTGTACCACTCCTGATACCCTGGGTCCTTCCCTCGCTGGGCTGGGTTGTTACATTCCTTTAACAAGAGAACAGTGGAGGTAAATCAAAGCTGTAACACTTTGGCTGGTGGAGGAAGCCTTCCCCCAGCTAAACAGTGTTGTCTCACTCTTGGAAACCAGAGCAGGACTGTAGCAACTTCTCCAGGGGACCTTCCCTAACAGAGCAGAGCTGCTAACATTGGGTAATCTTTTCCCTGAAGCAACCTGTAAGCTGCCACCTGCACTTACCATAGCCTGTGGTGTTGATTGGCTCCTGACTGCATGAATACCTTTTCATGAAGCTGTAACACTCAGTATTCATTGGCTGCTGACTGCCTCAATACTTTTCCATTTGAACTGCATTGCTTAGTATGCCAGGGCTCCTGACTGGCAGGATCTCTTTTCTGCACAAATACCTACTAAAGACAGACAGGTGGGGGCAGTAACAATGGAGACAAGAAGGAAGGGAAGGAGAAAAGAGAAATATGAATAACGTAATATTGCTAAATGTGTGCCCTGTCAACTCTCTACAGCTAGGGTACAGGCATGGTGGCAACATTTTTCCCCCAGAAGAATGAAATGTAAATAAGATTTCAAACTGTCACTCTACCCAGCTAGATGTTTCCAGATGTGAATTAGGTGCCAGGGCTCTGGACACATCCACTCTACCTGACAGAGTCAGCTTCATAGAGAAGCGAAGGGGTTGAATTTGTTCCTTTGTTTTACAAGAAATATAGTAGCTCTCAGGGAGACAATAGTGGCTTGGCCCTTTGACATGAAGTCAACTCAACACTCTAGTAAGCACTTGGTTGTCAAGAGGCAGGGAAGGGGCCCAGATTGGGCAGAAGCCTTTCTCAGACCTTGACAATAAGTGACCTTGTATAACATGCACTGTGTGCCAGTCCAAGGTGTTTCAGATCCCAAGCTGTTCAGTTTTTGTGGTTTCTAGTATGGACATGCTTTGCTTTTTGCTTTTTTGTTTAGAGTTCACTGTTTAGTGAGTACATCCCCTACTTATGTGTCTGGGTTTGTGATACCTTGTTCAGAAGGATAAAACAAAATAGACTTTAAACTAAAATCAATTAAAAAAGACCAAGATGGACGTTACTTATTCATCACAGGAAAAATTGGTCAAGAGGAGATTTCAATCCTGAATATTGATTTATTCCCATATTATAAGGGCACCTATCTATGTAAAAGAAACACTACTAAAGCTCAAATCCCATGGCAATTCTCACATCCTAATAGTGGGAGACTTCAATACCCTGCTTTCACCTTTAGATAAGGCAACCAGAAACAACTGCTGAGGAACCTTCAAGGAAAGGAACTAAACCCTCCAAAAGTAAATGACTGTCAAATAGCATCGACAGTTTGTAGAGCCTCTTGCATAAGATCAGAGTATGTTCTTGATGCATGGACATATATATTGGAGCCCATTCCCTATAGAGAAATACCTAAGCCAGTCCTAATACTGGCATGAGTGACTTGGACCTACCCCAACTGAATACGCCAGTCTGAACTGACTCACCTTGGGATTCTTACCCTCCTTGAGGAATGGATGGGGAATGGGGTGAGAGGAGGCTGCGAGAGGACTGGGAAGGCCTGGGAGAAGAAAAGAAAGTGGGAACAGTCATAAATATGTTCTAAAATCTTTTTAAATAGACTAAGGAAATTTAGACTGCATGTTAATTATGGACTGCTATTTCTCATTTCTAAGAAGCTACTTCAGAAGTAGATCAATGGCATTTTGACAAAATTGAGCACCAAGAGTTTTATCTGTTAATAAAAATAAGAGATATATCTGGATTTGGTCAGTTTAGTGAGTCTGTTGAATTGCATTATAAATATATTTTATGAGAATCTTCACTGTCCTTTTACAATATGACATAAATAATGCTGTTTTTCTTCTGAATTTTTACTGTTATCATAGAACCTCTGCTAATACTTCAAGACCATATAGAAGTATTATAAATCTGTCCCTTCTCAGTCTTTATCTGAAAATTTCGTAGTATCAATCACAGTATGTTTTCTTTTTTCAGCACTTAGTAATATATCTAGATTTTGGAAAACTCTAAGGATAACATGGTTATAAACCCTAGATATTCCTGGTACAGAGCTCTATAATCTGAGACAGCAGCTAAGAATTCTATTTGCTATTGACTTTTGTAACTACAATAGTGTTCAAGCAAACTGATCACTCTTACTCATATTTTACCTTCATGTAATAAAACAATGCTTTCTTTCAATATCTAATGATAATTTTGTTTTCCTTTATGTATTAAAGCTGCTGCTGAAATCTACGTGGATCAGGGGAATAGACTTTTGTTTCTAAGGAATCATGGGAGACATTGTCATGCCTCTAAAATTTTCTGAGAGAGAGTGGGGGTGCACAGCTTTCCTGTGCCATTCATAAAATCCTTCATGTGGTCACTACAGCCTGCTTGCCTCAGAGACATTGTGTCAGCAGGTTAAAAAAAAAACACCAGTATTTGGGATGGTTTACACTCTCACTTCTGCTTTTCTCAGTGGTTTTTGTCATGACTTGTAACACTGTGGTACAATCTATTACCTTGCAGACAATAATATGTGGCAACATCTTCAGCCTCCAGGTTGCTGATGGTAAAGGATTAATCTGTCCCAGATCCACTGCCACTGAACCTGGAGGGAACTCCTGATTGCAAAGTTGATGCACGATAGATAAGCAGCTTAGGACCTTCCCCTGGTTTCTGTTGGTACCAAGCCATATTGCTATAAACATTCTCACTTGTTCTACAAGTGATGGTGACTCTGTCTCCCAAAGATGTAGATAAGGAGGCTGGAGACTGGCTAACTTGGATGTCACCTCTCGCACCTGAATTTGAAAAAAATTAAAACAGACAGTCATGCAATTAACAATACTATAGCAAGATAATTTCAAGGTAAAGCAGCAATGACCACAGGGTTTTGACGAATTTCCCAAGATTAATACTCCTTACTTGTGAGCCATAGCATTATAAGCCACATGACTTGAGCAGAGATCCTCATGTCTATGCTTTGTAATGTGTGATTCAGATAGAACAATCTCAAGGCTGTTACAGATCTTTAAAATATAAGCAATGCACTGGGCTGTGCTCAGGGAACATGCAAATCATCAGGAGCTAGACAGAGCTGAGAATTGATGCAGATGTAGCTCCTCTCTGTGAAATCAGTCTCTATAGGTCCTCCTTCCAAATGAAAAACAGAACATTGGTTCTTCTGATTGAAAAATGGGTTGTCTTTAGGTTCTGTGAATATACAATGTATTTACTTGCTTTTGATAAAACTGCATCAAGTTTTCAATTCCAAATATTTGTTATACTTTAGTATTACAGAATAATATTTTTTGAATTCTTTGACATTCTTAGTTATAAGTTGACATGTAAGACAATCATGAGTAACATTTTTTTTAAATAACAGACTGAGTCTATGATGCTTAAGCTATATTCTCTTAGCTACTCTTTTGATATTAAAAATAAATATGTCATATTTATTCTACCACTGGTCTCTAAGGAAAGGTATATTTTGCCTTCCTTTCTGAAGCAGGGGAACTATCTCCATAACTATAATTTTAGTTAAATATAACCATACATAAGGTTTTGTAGATGCTTTATAGTGTTGTTTTTACCACTCTCTCAACTCAAATCATTGTTTTAAAAGGGGCTTACTCTTGCCAAATAGTATTTCACACTTTTGAAGCAACTATATTATTAAAATTAATATTTAAAAGCAAATACTCTAATTTTTTCAAATGATAATACTGTATTTTGTTTTTAAAATTCTTATTTTTAGTAACTTCATGAATGAATACAATGTATTTAGATAATATCCACTCTTAAATACTGTATTGATTCATATCACCTGTCTAAGGGTTTTCATTAATCAATAACAATCCTATTATTTACCTCATTAAAATGGCTCTCAAACATTTTCAAAATCCAAGTATTGAAAAATGTTAATACTAAATGGATGTGTTCATTACCTTGATTATAGTGATTATGATATAAAAAATTATCAGTGCCAAATGATGGCAAAATAATACTGTTATTTCCATCAACCATAGTATTAATATTGTTTCTTAAATCACAGATTTGTGGTGTGCTTTCACCTAATTATGCAATAATACTTAGATTATCACAAACAATGATTATTAAATTGGCCATGTACAGATGGATTCCACTGAGGTTATACAGACATGAAAGCAAATAGGAACAATATGATTGATAGATAGCCTTGACTGTTACTCCAACAAAAGTGGAGTATGTGAATTCAGTTACATGCATTAAGCACAATGGAATGTTTCAGAATGATTAATTACACAAACACACATTATTTTAGCTACTTGCCTCAAATAAAAATTCCGTTTCATGTAATATTGTTAAATAGTATATAATTGGCCTCATGCTACTCTGTGTGGACGAAAAAGAAATCTCTTCAAGGACAGTGAGTTTTTACTATTGGACAATTTCCTAAAAGATTAACATATTAAGAAATGGGGCATATAAACTTCAAAATATTAAAATATCTGTTAATAAGCCATACATTTCAATGTTAAGAGGGATCTTGTGATGGAGGCTTTTAAAACATTCTGTCTCTTTTTGCTCACTTAACTCCAGGGATTCTTTCTTTATTTTAAATTTATTAATTTATTTTTTAAGGATTAGGCACAATTGGCAAATTCTTAATCAAATTAAACAAAAAAGGGAAAACCTACTTCACTAAAACTTGAAATTGAAAGGCAAGCATTATAGCAGATATCAAAGAAATTCCAGAAAATCATAAGGACATACATTATAAATTTGTTTTGATAAGCAAATACTCTAATTCAATTGCTGAGAGAACACAGCCCTCAATGGCTGGTTAGTACAGTCTATAGTTTTCACACATATTACCTATATTATTTTAACCTGAAGTACACATTTTCATTCTGTTCTCTTTTTTCCCCGCAGTTCTCTTTTAATTGAAGGAGATTTTTTTTCTTTTACATATGATTCATTGTTTCCTTCCATCGCCTTCTCCCACATTTCCACCTCCCCCTCACTCTTTATTGGCACCTCAAAGGAAGTAAGGCCTTCCTTGAGTTTTGAATACAGGCTAGCAAACCAAGTTGAGGCAGCAGTAAGCTCCTACACCCTGCATTTCATATGATTTCAGAAGATATACTAAGTGTATTTAAAAATTTTGCAACATAAAACACACTTTTAAAAAACACAGATCAAATAAGATTGCTACACATATATCCTTATTCAAGGTCTGATTCTTATCCTCTGTATAGTTATTGTTAACTCTTCTGCATTTTAAATTCTTTTTACTGTTTTTTTTTTGATAAATACAAAATAAAGAAGAAAAAAAAAAGGAAAAAAAAAACAAATTTTAACACTTTAAAAAAAAACACACAGATCAATAATCTTGACCTGTGTTTATTTTAAATTTAGAATACAACACTTTTAAACTCATATATCTATTTTAAGTCAATATCAGTCCGTGTAATTATGAATATCCATACACTGCTCAATAGAGAACCACAATGCTGAACAGAAAACCTGGCGTTCTTTGAATGATTTAGAAAGTCACATGTTGTAAAAGTGATGGTTCCTTTTTTCTATGAGTGGCAGGATGAGAGAAAACCTGTGACAGTAAATTAGAAAGAAGGGCTCTGAGTGTGAAGTGTATGGCTGTGAACACTGCCAGCAACAGGGGTTTGATCGGGTAAGATGAACAAAAACTAAACCAAATGTGTATAAAAATGCCCCAAAGAAACCCATTGCTTTATGTGTTTATTAAATGTTTAAATAATAAAAACATTAAAACAAGCTTTGTCTGCCTACTACTGAGAATTTGCATATTTTACTGGAGATATTTTTCAGTAGTTATAAAAGATATATGCTTATATACAGATTGTTTTTTTAATTTATTTACTTATTGAAATATAAAAACAAGTATATAATAATGGGGAAATCTGAGAAAATTATGTACTTTAGTTTGAAATATTATGTTTACACTGTATTATACCATATGTATTACCAAAGCAAAATAGAACTTGTAAGACTAAATCAAGTATTTGTTGAATATTAATTATTAAACTAAAAGCACAGATAAATAGGTGCACAAATAAATGAGAAGTTATGATTTGTTTATGCACAAGAAAGAATGTTTCACACTTCTACTTTTTTTCCTTTTATTATTATTATTATTATTACGAACAAAGAAGTCACACTTTCTATCCTTGAATATCCTTATTTAAGGTCCCTTACCCCTCCCACCACATCAGATCATTCTTTCTTCTCCACAAATCCCCATCCTATCCCTGGGCAGGCTCCAGGTAGTCCCATGGTCCCACTGCCCCACATTTCTGCTTTTAACCCTTACTATACAGGGCTAAAATTGCTATCTGTGTCAGAAACATAATGGCATAGAAATTCAAACACACACAATTAAATAACAATATAAAACCTGAGGTAAATATGAAAGCAAACAAAAATATTTATGGATTTGAATTTTTTCTCTTTTCCCTTATGATTTAGAAGCAAAAGCAAATAGTGATTATTTGTAAACCTACATTAATAGGCATGCAAATAAAATTTGTTATGAAATAATATAAGCCAGGGAAATGTAATTTTGCAGAAGCAAAGTGCTTTTGCTACTAGTGAATCTACGTTAGTATTACATAAAATGTATTTACTAGATCTTAAATATTGTTTTTATTATGTAATGCAGAAAGGAAATGGAAAAGATAAAAAGGAAAAACATACATAAGAAGCAAACTAACGAGTATAATAATAAATAAATCAAATCAGGAAGGCTTTTAGCACAAAGTAAGTAAAAGAGGCAAAAATTAAAAAAAAAACCAAACAAAGGAGGAGGAGTGAGTTACTGTGCTCTCAAGAAATAAGAGATAGGAAGAAATAGGTTCTATTGTGTTATCCAATGTAAAACAATGGTCAAACTGCAGAAGGCTCCACAAACTTCTCATGCCTTTTGACTGTCATCGATATTCAGGGGATTTAGTTCTTTTCCATGAAGTTTGATCAGTTGTCCTTTCAGAGTCAGAGAGCTCCCAGTAGCTTGGGTCAGCATCTCTGGGTTTCTTCCTCATAATTCTGATCCTTTTGCTTGTAAAATCTCTTCTTCTTTTCAGTTGGACCAGGACCTCTATCAGATGATTAGCTAGGGATTTCTTCTTTAGCCATCATCAGTTGCTGGATGAAGATTCTATGATGGAAATTAGGGTGGTCATTCATTTGACTATAGGGTAAGTCAGGTTTAGGCACCCTTTCCTCTAATGTCTGGAGTCATCGCTGGGGTCCTGTTGTAGATTTGTGGGTGGTTCCCTAGCACTAGCTTCCTTTCTAACCCCAGAACTGCTCCCTCTATCAGGATATCTGCTTTTTGTTCTTCTCTGTTGTTCCCCCATTTAACCATTTTATTCTTTCATGATCTCTTCCCACCTCCTATTACTTCTTTCTCTATATGGTCATACTTTACTTCGTAGATGTGCTCTATTTCCTCTCCCCAGGGAAATCCATGGATGTTTCTCTTAAGTTCTTTCTGTTATCTAGCTGTTCACAGATTGTTGATTGTAGCCTAATTGTCCTTTGCTTTCCATCTAAAATACACCTATGAGTGAGGAGATACTATGTCTATAATTCTGAGTCTCATATCTCACTTAAGATGATACTATCCAGATCCATCTCTTTGACTGCAAATTTCAAGATGTTTTATTATTATTATTATTATTATTATTATTATTATTATTATTTTGCTGCTGCTGAGTAATTCTCCATTGTGTTCATGTATCACAAATTTTTATTTAATTCTTCAATTGAGGGTATTTAAGTTCTTTCCAGGATCTGACTATTCCAAATAATACTGCCGTGAACATAGTTGAGCTTTATTATATGCCCAATAAGTTATTACTGAATCACCGTCACTGAATTCCTGTCTTTCAGGAACTTCCATACTTCTTCCTAAAATGGCCATACAAGTTTTCACTCCCACCAGCAATGGAGAAGTGTTTACCTTTCTCCACATCTCCTCCAGCATTGTCTATTATCTTTGTTTGTGATCTTAGCCAATTTGACAGCTGTAAAATGGTATTGCAGAGATGTTTTGATTTGCATTTCCCTGATAATATTGAACAATTAAGTCTTTCATTCATTTGAAATTCTACTAATGAGAAATAGTTTTGAACCACATTTTTGAATTGGATTACTTGCATTTTGACCTCTAATTGCTTGAGTTTTCTCTATATTTTAGAGATCAGTCTCCCATCAGATGGGTTGCAGGAAATCTTTTCCCATTCTGTAGGCTGTTCTTTTGTCCTATGGACTTGTTTTTGTTTTACAAAAAATTCTCAGTTTCAGGAGGTCTCATTTGTCTAGTAATTGTTTTTAATGTCTGTGCTACTGTTGTTATATTTAAGATGTGGCCATCTGTGCCAATGTGTTCCAGAGTGTTTCCCATTTTTGTTTTCCTATCAAGTTCAGTGTATTGAAGTTTATGTTGAGGTCATTAATCAACTTGAACTTGATATAGCTATGGATCTATTTATATTATTCTACATACTACCATAAAGTTATGCCAGCATCAATTGTTGAAGATATTGTCTTTTTTTTCATCGTATATTTTTGGTTTCCTTGTGAAACATCAGGTTTTCACCAATGTATTTTGGATTAATGTCAGGGCCTTCAATTTAATTCCATTGATAAACAAGTCTGTTTCTAATCCTGTACCAACCTGTTTTATTACTGTAGCTTTATAGGGGTGGTGATGCTTGCCAAAGTTCTATTATTAAACAGGATTTCAGGGAGCAGTCTTGGGATTTTTGTTTTTCCATAAGTTGAGTATTGTTCTTCAGAGGTCTATAAAAATTCTGTTGAAATTTTGATGCTGATTGTGTTGAATATATATATTGCTTTTGATAAGACTGCCATTTTTACTATGTTGATCCTACCTATCCAAAGGCATGGGGAACCTTTTCATTTTCTAATATTGTTATTTATTTTTCATTTTTGTCTTTTTCTTCTATTTACTTAAGGAAATATTTTATTTCTTTTTCAATTTTTCCATTAAAGATTTCTATTATCTATATAACGATATTTTAAGATCTTTTCCCTCTGTTTCAGCTGTACTGAAATGTTCAGGTCTTGATGTTGTAGAACCACTTGGTTCTAGTTTTGCCATATTGTTCTTTACTTTGTTGAATATTTTTTTTTCACAGGCATCTACTCAACTTTTGCTCTGATCATTGTCAGTCCTGTCTGTGTTTCAGGGTGCTGAAACTTCACTGACTATCTACTATTTTTTTGGTGCAAATGAACCCTTGGATAAATTGGAGGCAGTCAGTGAAGTCTATCTCAGGAGCATTTGCGCTCTGCAGCTGAAGTTCTTGTGACGATCTCCAGAGTTTGTATTTCAGGAAACCAGGCTTTTATTGGTTCTCTCCAGAAACTGTGTCTTAAGCAGAAACTCTTGTGATGGAACTCTCTAGAGACTATGTCTCAGGAAGCAGCTGAGGTTGTGGCTGCATAGGGTTTGTGGGATGGATTGAGACTTGTGAGCTAGAGGATGCAATGAAGGGTGGTGATAGTTAAGCTTGCATGCAAGAGGTCCTGCTTGTGTGGCTATATCTGGTTCTAAGATGGGTTAGGAGGCATGTTTTGCTCCTTATTGCCCAGTCTTGGCTTGTCAGCTGTGAGGAGGGTTTCTTTTGGAGGGAGGAATGGGTTGAGGCTTAATTGGTAGAGGGTGCAATGAGGAATGTTGATAGTCAGGTTTGCATGCAGGGTCCTGATTGCTTGCCTGGAGCTGGAGCCGTGAGATGTTATGGGGACATGTTTTGTGCCATGTTGCCCAGATGTTTAGAGTGTCCTAAGTGGGCTGGTTGATTAGTTGTATGAGGGTAACTCACCTTTATTGCTGTGGCTCTCCAGAGGCTGTGTCTCAGGGAGAAGCTGAGGCTGGGTTGATGGGTGGGTTTGGGTAAAGAGTGGAGGCTTCTGGGGTGGAGGGTCTGGTAAGGGGTATTGATAGTCAGGTTGCATGCAGGCATCCTGCTGGCCTTCTTGCAGCTGGAGCTGTGATGTGTCAGGGGGCACATGTTATGCTCTGATGCCTAGATCTTGGCACTGTTCATAGCTGTATGGTTGTAAATGATTAGTTATTTATTTTCTTACTTTGCCTTTAAAATTTTTGTATTACTTTTATTTATACCTTGGCATGCTGCATTTGATGGTCACAGGATAGAGGACAATGTGTCAGAATCAATTCTTTCTTTCTACCATGACAGTCCTATGCATGGAATTCAGGCCATCAGGCTTGGTCACAATTGCCATTACCTACTGAGCAATCTTGTCAGTCCAGAAATAAGTGCTGTTTAAATGATGTTAGAACAAAAATGTAACATTTATAAATAACTGGATCCTCATAGAACCCTAACATATTATAAACTAATACTGAAATTTTTACAAGAAAAATAAAAGAGTTACATAAGACTTGTTTGAAAATTTAGTGCTCATCTTTAATAAAGCACAAAAGTCAACATTAAACATTTTTAGGTGGGGAAGAAAGATGACTTGGCAATTTAAAGAAATGACTGCTTTCTCCTAGACCAGGGCTTTATTCCCAACATTCATGTCCATTGACTCACAACTGCCTCTAACTTTAGCTCCAGGGGATTTCTGCCTCCTCTGCTCTCCTTAGATACTCCACTTGTGTACAAAACCACACAAATATGAAAATATACATAATTTTTAAAATTATTCTGAAGAACTTAGAGAAATTTCACAGAGGTTAAATATACTGCTACTGTGGAGGAACTGAGTTAAGCTCCAGCAACCACATGAAGAGACTGGTAACTATCTGTTACTCCAGCCCCTGCCTCATCTATCACATACACTCATGTTAAGACATCATATACAGACATTTACATAAACATAATTTATAAATTCTGAATCTACATTTTAAAAATTAAATTAAAAATTATTAAAGGGATATAGAGCTGAAACAATATGACAATTAAATTGGTTTAAAAAGACACCTGAAAATTTATCAAAAATTGAGAAATGATAATCAATTTAAAGACATTTGTAAACTTCTCCTAATATATTAGTTAACAAAATAATTTACATCCAGTGTGTAAAAGAAAAAAAAAAACAGGTATAACAGAGCGTACATGTATTTCAATGTATACGAGAAGTTGATGCAAGCAGATTTATTTGTTTTATGAAAATTTGTTTGTATTTAAAAGTATTTTTCACATACTCACCACTGTTTCCTCTCCATCCCCTCTTCCTAGTCATTCCCTATAATCCACCATTCCCTCATTCATTCTTCAGAGAGGATAATGACTCCTAGAGTGAATCTATGCAGTTTGGCATATCCTGTTGAGGTAGAACCAATACCTCCTCAAGCTGAACAGCATATTTCTCTGTAGAAAGTGGGCTCCAAGAAAGTAGTTCATGCAATAAAAATAAACTTGAGTCCCACATTCAGAGGTTACCTAAACTGCTCATACCATTCAACTGTCATATATATTCAGAGGGCCAAGTTTAACTCCATGTAGGTTTTCCAGCTTTTATTTCAGAGTCAGTGAGTTCCCAGTAGCTCAGGTCAGCTGTCTCTGTGTGTTTCCTCATAGTAATCTTGACTCCTTTGCTCATATAATCTTTCTTCCTTCTCTTTCACTGAACTGGGAGTGAAGAGAGTAAACTTAGCTCAATAAATGAAAGACATTTTATATTCTAGTAGCCATAGAGCTAAAATAGAGTTATGTCCACATTCCTGTCCAGGACTTGCCCAGTTCTAGCAGAGAATGAGCTAGACACTTGGATGATCCAGGTAGGGTCTAGGAATGTTAAGTTGTAAAAAGTCCCTAAGCATGAGTTCATTCACAGCACAGTTGTGCCCTTGACTCCAAGTAACCCTGCCTGATGGTCCAAAGGGCATATGCTCCAGTCCCCAGTCAAAATTCATATGTCTCATTTACTAAAGATCCCTGATTGGCTCTTGGTACACAAGAAAGGAGAAAATGAAGAACTAAAAGTAGTCTTCCATTTTAGAGAAATATGCTGAACTAAAGCAGACAGAGCCCCTCACCTAGTTCCCAGAGACTTTTCCTAGAATCTGCTGTTCACAAAAGAGTAGCATGACCTAAGTTCAGACTACAGAATCCAAACAACCCTGATCCTGCTACCTGACCAGCAAATGCTCTAGTCAATGTACACCAACATCATTTTTGGGCCCATATTCAAGGAAAAATTCCCTAAATTACCTTTCAGGACACAACCTTGCACTAGAGTAACCGCAAATTGTGGTATATCCCTTTTAAAGTGGCTGTTTACCTCCCCTCAGGAGTCCCTCAAGATCTTGCCATAGCAAAAGCTGGACTGGGTTCCCTGCCTTGGCTTGTATTTACATACACTTGCTGTTGCATTCTGGATTTCTTTGGTCTTTGGTGGTCTCTTTGAGGTTTCAAATTTGGGCAAAACAGGAACTCAGCACAGTACTTAGTCATGGATCACTGCATCTGCTTTCTTCAGTTGCTGGATGAAGGTTCTAAAATGACAATTACGGCCCATCAATTTGACTATAAGAGAATGTCAGTTTAGGCAACCTCTCTATTAATGCTTACACTCTTAGGTGGGGCCATGATTATGGGTTCTTGAGTATTTTTCTTGCACCAAGCTTCCCCTCAACCCCATAATGGCTCCCTCAAATCAAAATAGCCATTTCATTGTTCTTCCTTTCTGTTCCTCCATCAACTCAACCATCCCATTTCCTCATGTACTTTTCCCACCCCAATTCCTCCCTGTGATCTCAATTTACTCCAGAGATTTTATCTACTTCTCTTTCCAAAGGGGGAAATCATAAATGTTTTCATTATGTTCCTCTCTTTTACCTTTCTATTAAGTGACTGCAGATTGTAGCCAGATATTGTCTTGCTTCACATTTAAAATCCACTTATGAGTGAGTACATACCATGTTTGTCTTTCTGGGTATGTGTAACATCACTCAGGGTAATTTTTACAAAGAATTTAATATCACCTCCAGCTATATAGAAAATCTGCTTTATAAACAATACCCAAAATAAATATTAAATCATGCAAGTATTTCTTTTGTTTATAGTGAAATGATAATTAAGTTAGCAATAATAATATATTTATAGCTATTATGAGAATATCATTCCTCAAAACAATTTAAATAGAAAAAACATTCAATATCCATTTATAATGCTTTTCCAGAAATTACAAATGCATAGGAAAAATTCTGACGTTGATCAACTAAAAACATTAGGATAAAACAAAAAAAGCAGAACTAAGTTTTGATGTCTCACAGAACCAGTATTTTATGTTAAACATTTAATATGATCTGAGTTTTGGAATACTTGATCAAACTAGCAAGAATGTCCTAACAGTTGTATTGTTTTGATGCTGTTGACTCTTGTGTCCAGAAATTTGGGCCCTAGCAGGGACACAATAATTTACACAAATGTAAATTTCCATTTTATTGTCTACTTTAGTCCTTTTATATTTCTGGAAATTAACAATGCAATCAACCTCTGGTAGCACCACAGTGGAGGACATAAACCCAGCACGTTATTCATTGCTGATTTGTAAAGTCCAACCAAAGCATAATAAGTCAGAAAAAATATTTGTGTAGCATGTTAAAAATATATCCAGCATAAAATTATAGGATTCATTTTGGATTTGTTATTATTATTATTATTATTATTCAGCCAAGATGTTGTGCAAATGTTATACTACAATTACAGTTCTTCTCTGAAGGACAGTAATGTGGTATGACTCTCTGTATGTTGGGAATATCATTCATTAAAAAGAGACTGTTTGGGCCTATGGCAAGGCATCTCAGAAGAAGGTAGGAAATCAGAGAATACATAAAGAGGAAAGAACACAGATTTAGAAAGAGATGAAATCCAGTTGTCTAAGAAACAAGATGTAAAGAAATAGGTAATTCACAGGCGATGTAGCAGGACAAATGGATGGAAATGGATTGAATTAAGATGCAAGAGCTATCTATCAGTATGTCTGAGCCATCGGGCAAGCAGTATATAATTAATATAATCCTCTGTTTGTTTCTGTGGGACTGTGGAAGTGAGGGACCGTGGGTCTATGGCTTTGGAACACAGGACAGACATGCCAGAAACATATTATACATTATATACTATGTTATACAACACGGGACTGTTGTGCAGGACTGCAAGAAATTTTAAAACTACTGGAAGTCCTGTGGCTTCCAGCTAAGCTGGTAATCATTGTCTGTCCCAGGATAACATTAACTAGCCTCACTAGTTACTTGGAAAAATCAATAGGTAAACAGAGCTGCTAAAGTGGGTGACAGGACGTGCTTCTTCAATATTGACTCTAAAGCTGCCAAACTTGGATTGCTTTGAATTATCTGATCAACCAGCATATAATGCAGAGGATTTGGCCCTCAGCCATAGCTTACCCTGATCCTGGTTGCTCCAGATGCCAGAAGTATGGTGGCTGACAAGAAGTGGAAGTCTAGTCCACTTCATTGCTAAAATGACAATGGACTTGCTAAGCAACATCTGTCAAGCAACTTACTTGGATACTAAGAAATTTGAAGAATTGCTCAGACTACCTAATCTCAAGATATTCTGTCTTTGAGCCAAAGTTGAATAGGTAGCCTCTAAATGCTTGGCTTTTCAGCTGACTAATGTGAAACCCACCAGAGGAAATCCTGGAATGAGGCTTAGAGGAGACTGCCCCAGGAATCATTGGGAGACAGAATTCACTGAGTCAAAGCTGGGAAAATATGGCTACAAATATCTCTTAGTTTTTATAAATAATTTTTAAGGATGGGTAGAAGTCTTCCCTACCAAGTTCTAGATGTCCCAGATGGTTGTCATAAAGTTATTGGAGGACATCATCCCACAGTATGGAATGCCTTCACTGCTAAGTTCAAACAATGGAACTGCATTTGTTTCTCAGGTAACTCAAAACTTGGCCAAGTTGTTGTGGGTGAATTGCAAATTGCATTGTGCCTGTAATTCCTAAGTTCTGGGCAAGAAGAATGTATGATTAGAACATCTAAAGAGGCCCTCATCAAATTATCTATAAAATCTGAAGGAGATTGTGTGGCTTTCCTTCCTTTTGTCTTGTATTGGTTCCCAAACTCCCCATATACACTCCCATACACCCCAATTTGCAGCTGGAACTACTCACTAAATTCAATGATGCTAACTCGATTGTCTCTGTAAGTACAGAAGTTTCATTATTTTAGGATACATGACTGAGACTTTAGGGGGTATGTGAAAAACCCCTCCACACACCCCATAAAGTCCCAGTCCACAGACTGAGTCTACTTCTGAAGGCAATATCCCGGAACCCTGGAGTCACATGGAAGAGACCCTATATTATGATCCTGACCACATTCACTGCCATCAAAATTGACAGAATCACCATCTAGATTCACCACTCTCAAGCTTCTCCAGCCAAACTGGAGTTGACTGTGCTGCTGAGATCTCCACCGGAAAGCACCAGACACTGACAAAAGTAGAATACAAACTTCACTGTAATCAATTCCCTGAGACTTAAACTGAAGGCCAGATTTCTCAATATCCATAATGACACTTGCTCTGTTCTTCACTCTTGTAATATTAGACAGGGCAATTCATAGCACTCCCCAACCTCTGAACCTAACCTGGCAGCTTCTAGTCTTGCAGAGAATTCATTAAACATTCTAAAGTTGTCACGCAGGGGGATGTAAAACATGCTCAGACTGGAAATATAAAGCTTCAGACTTTGTGTTTACAGCAGGGGTGCGCTACTGATTGCTTGAGAAAGACACATGTTTATATCTGTCCAGACTAAGAGAAGCCAAAGCACACAAATGTGGGGCCTCTCTGATTATTTTTGTAATGTTTGGAGTGGCAAATCTACTGGGCATATTGTGTGAAAAACCCCTGTCATAGCAGACCACATCATGCTCTGCTAATAACCAAATAGTGTCCTCATTGATTCCACAACCAAGTACCCATATTATCTCATTCACTCAGGGACTTACTTACCTGTATGTAAGAATTACCCTTATAGAATACAGTAAAAACACAATAGATTGTGATGTCAGTAAATTATGGGGTATTAGACTGATATGACTATGGATATAATTCAGAAGCTCTATTTACTCTTCATCTAATAGCCATACTTTCTACCTACCAAGGAGGGCTGAATCTCCAAATGAGTCCAAAATATATGGCCCCAACTGCCTGATCCTTCTATCTGAGAAAGCACTAGGTTGTCCTGGACCATCCTAGTTCCCTACAATCTTCAGAGCTCCTCAGACCACAGATCTTATTTTAAAACTGGTAGATATCTCCTACTGAGTCTTTTTTTGCAGTTTTGGTGATTTGCATCATTTTATCTTAATTACTTTTTAATTTAAAAAGTATTTTTTCATACCCATTCATGTTCTCACTCCCTTGCCTCCTCCAAGTCATCTCTTAGCTTCCCCTACTCCATCCCCCAATCAAATACCAGGGAGGATAAGAAAACCCAAGGTGAGTCAGTTCAGTCTGATATATCATCTAGTTGAGTTCCTCCTCCCAGGCTGAATAAGGTGTTCCTCTGTAGGGAGAGGGCTCTGAGAAGCCAGTTGGTGCAATAGGAATAAACTCTGGTTGGATTGCAGGATGCTCCACAAACTACATCTTGACTGTTGTCCACATTCAGACGATTTAATTCTTTTCCGTGAAGGTTTTTCAGCTATCATTTTAGGGTTAGTGAACTCCCAATAGCCCAGGTTAGCCATCTCTGTGGTTTTGCTCCTCATAATCATAATTTCTTTGCTTATATACTCTCTGTTCTTTTTCTTCAGCTGGACTGGGATCTCATCCTTGTGCTTAGTTACTAACCTCTGCTTCTGCCTCTGTTCTCGGCTGGATAAAGTGTGTATAATGAAAATTAGGGTAGTCACTCATTTGATTGTACAGGAAGTCATATTTAGGCATCCTTTCCACTATTGCTTAGAGTCCTATCCAGGGACATCTTGTGAGGTCTTGGATGCTTTTAGTACCAGATTATCTTCCAACCCTGCATTGGTTCCCTCTGTCAAGATATCTATTTCATTGTTCTTCCACTCTATTGCTTCTCCCACTCAAATGCTTCTAAGCTATACTTCATCTGTTCCTGTTGTTTGTACCTTGACACAAAACCCATCCCCTACTATGAAGGAATGGCTGCCATGAAAATCTATGCTGAACCTGACTAACATTCTCAATGTCCTTGGCAGCAAAGGAGATTGGCTAGTCTCACTCTACAGTCTGACAGGACAATAGTCTACCTACGTACTGTACTTGTTATTTATAAGTCATAGTATAATCAAACAATCAGGACACATCCCCGCAGGTGTCCCATGTTCTCAGAGGATAGTTGGTGGGCTGGCTCTTATGGATTAGCACCGTGTATTCATGGGTATGTAATAATCAGACTAAGGACTTTTGCATACTTGTGCAATGTATTTTAGAAGCAGCCTGTCATCAAATTTAGAAATGAACAGAAAGTTAGAGGGATACCAGATTAGACTAAAAATAGAGCTCACAATGGCCCTCATGTTAGGTGTTCTAAGCCAGAGGCTCACAGATGCAGGGACTGAGAAATTATTGTTTCTGGCACAAGGCAAGTATTAGGATAATCTATGAACAACTGCCTTTGAGAGAGACACAGCAATGCTTGAAAACTTTATTGATTCTCTTGCTGAAATTATATTGAAAAAATGAGTGGAGATTAGACCTCATATTCTTACAACAAAGTAGGAGGCTTTCTTACTGAGTTACAGACTCTTCTACCTCTCTATATAAAGCACTGGAGAATTGAACCATTAAACTAAATAAACCAGAAATGATGTAACCTATTTTGTTGTCTGATCTAATTTTGTCATTCCAAGGAATTTTGAAATTACCAATATCTATACTTTAAATTAAAAGAATGCATTATTTCAGAGTTCTAAAGAAAATAATTATAAACCTAGAGTTATGAAAGAAGATCAAGATGTGGGAAATGATAGATATTAAGAGGTACTTTTTCCTACTGATTTTACCAATCTCTGTGGCCATACCACCCTATTATTTTTCCAATGATTTCATGTGTATCTTTTGCACCTAAATTGGTCTATTAATCAAAATGTTTGTGATTATATTCAGGGTTCAGCTACTCAGTTTCCATAAGATAATTGCATACCACTAAGATAGTAATCCAGTAAAATCAAGTTCTTTGCCTGTGTGCAATGTATTCTATATCCCTTTCTTCTGCATTCCATTATTTTCCTTTCTTGCCTCTCTTTTTCCTTTTGTTTCTTACCAACACAATGTTAAAAATCTTTCCCCTTCCTGTGAGAATGCACTGCAAGCCTCAGAGGGCTTATGTGGAAGAATAGTTATGGTTTTACATAAGATTCTGTTCTTTCCAATTGTCATTTTAATATGCATGAAAAGAACACAGCCCAAAACAGCTTTGAACAATCTGGACACTGGCACTATCTATATAAAATATTCATAGCCTCTAAAAACACTGTTTTCTTTATAAAACAAAGGCTTTTTATCCATGTATCCCTTTCCTCCTTTCCATCCCTCCATTCCCTCTCGCAAAAGGGCAAGAAGTCCAAAGGTGGATCAGCTCCATATCCTATTTCCTGCAAGTCTGGTTTCCTCACCCTAATATCAAGATTGGGTTATGTGTTCCTCTCGAGGGAATGGGCTCTGTTATGCTAGTCCAGGCACAGAAACACAGTCTGATCCCTCCCCTGGAGGCTGCACATAATGTCCATATTAGTGGACAGTTGCTTATCCTTGGAGGGCCTAGCTCCTTTTACTGATACTACCCAGTGGCTGTTCTTGATTTAGTGAGCTCCCCAGAGCTCCAGCCAGCCTTCAATGTGAGAATTTTCCTCTTAAGCCCTATCCCCTTGCTCATACACACTCTACTCCCTGCTTTCAGCTGGGCCAGGAGCTCAGCCCAGTGCTCAGTCATTTATCTCTGCCTACACCTCAATTTATTGTTGGATGTAAGTTCTGTGATAGTACTTAGGGTGATTATTCATTTGATTATAGGGGAAGTCCTATCTAGGCACCATCTTCACTATTGGTTGGAGACCTAGTCAGTTATATCCTGTGAGATTTTGGACGTTTCCCTAGCACCAGGTATTTCCAACCCCACATTGGGTTCCTCTGTTATGATCTCCATCTCTTTTTTTCTCCCTCTTTTGTTGGTCATCTCAATTATCTTCTTCTCTCATGATTTGTTCCCACATTTTTTTTTGTTGCAACCCTTTATGCTCCCAATTAGCTAAGGAGATCTTTTCTATTTTCTCTTTCTAGATGAATCCCTGGGTGTCTCCCTTAAGTTCCTTCTGATCTCAAGCTGTTCAGGGGTTGTGGTTTGCAACTTGAGTGTTTTTCACTTTTGGTCTAAAGTCCACTTCTGAGTGAGTACATCCTATGCTTATCTTTCTATGCTTCTGATACTTCATTCAGGAAGATATTTTCCAAATCCATTTATTTGCCTGCAAAAATATTTTTAGAATTCCATGCATGCATATACATCTTGACCAAAAATATAATGTATGCTAATGAAAATGTAATGATGGCCGTATCTTTATTTTGTATAATTTTAAACCTCCTTGTAATTTTTCAAGTGGGCACTTGGATCTGTTTCCCTGAGAAGAGGAAATAGAATTAATTTTACAGTGGACTGAGGGTGAGTGTGGATGAGACCAGGCAGGATCAGGTTGTAGTGAAGTTGGGCCAGGTGGAGAGTACTGGAAGAGACAAAAGAAGTAATTTCTGGGTAAGTTAAAAAATCTAGTGCAATAAAGACGTCCAGAGATATATAAGGGTGAACTTAGCTAAGACTCCTAACAATAGGGATTACATAGCCTAAACTAGCCTGAGTTCCTATAACCATGCAAAATTTCTAGTTAGAGGGATTGGGACACCAACCCATCTTTTGACCTAAATTTGTACTGTCTACAAGATGTGCTGGAATAAAGGGAACACAGAATTTGTAGGAAGGGCCAATCAATTACTGGTTCAGCCTGAGAACCATGTTTTGAGAGATAACCCACCACTGATACTGTTTGTATTTCTAGGACCCAGAGTCTACTTGCCCAGAAATATAGAGTAGAATAAAACACAAATGGCAGAAAATTACCAATGTACATGATGATGTGTTGGCATACTCATTGAATGGCCTACTTTAGTGGCAACAGGAGCCAAAAAGTGATTGTATGACTGTTATTCATATTCTATCTCTGCATATTATAACAGTCCCTTCTTAGAATATTTGCAGTTATGTTTGTATTTATTCATGCATCCCAGCTGTGCTGAAATTTAAATGTATCAGGTGAATATACTTTTGTTTTTAAGTACTCAGAGAGGCATTGTCTCTAAAATTGTGCTGAATAAATGGGTATTGGGGTGCATAACAACTTTCCTTTGCCATTCACAAAACCCTTCATGTGATCACCAGAACATGTTCACCCATGAAACATGGTGAAAAAAGTAAAAAAAAAAAAAAAAAAAAAAAAAAAAAAAAAAAAAAAAAAAAAAAAGAAAAGAAAGAGTATCTGGGACAGTTCATTCTCTCACTTCTGCTTTCCTCAGTGGTTTTTGTCATGACTTGTAACACTGTGGTACAAGCTATAACCTTGCAAACAATAATACGTTGCAACATCTTCAGCCTCCAGGTTGCTGATGGTAAAGGAATAATCTGTCCCAGACCCACTGCCACTGAACCTGGAAGGAACTCCTGATTGCAAAGTTGATGCACTATAGATAAGGAGTTTAGGAACCTCTCCTGGTTTCTGTTGGTACCAAGACATCTGCTTATTAATATCCTGACTTGCTCTACAAGTGATGGTGACTCTATCTCCCAAAGATGCAGATAAGGAGGATGGAGACTGGCTAACTTGGATGCCTCCTCTCACACCTGAATTTGAAAAAAAAATTAAAGCAGACAGTCATGCAATTAGCAATACTACAGCAATATACTTTCAAAGTAAAGCAGCATTGACCATAGTGTTTTGGCAAATTTCCCAAGACTAATACTCCTTACTTGTGAGCCATAGCATCACCAGCCCCATGACTTGAGCAGAGATCCTCATGTCTATGCTTTGTAATGTGTGATTCAGATAGAACAATCTCAATGCTGTTACAGATCTTTAAAATATAAGCAATGCAATGGGCTGCACTCTGGGAACATGCAAATCACCAGGAGCTAGACAGAGCTGAGACTTGATGCAAATATAGCTCCTCTCTGTGAAATCATGTAGTCTCTAAAGGTCCTCATTCCAACTGAAAAACACAACATTCTTTCTTCTGATTGAAAAATGGGGTATCTTTATATTCTTTGAATAAACAATGTGTTTACTTGCTTTCTTCTATAAAACTGAACAAGTTTTCAATTCCAACTACTTGGTAGACATTAGTATTACAGAATATTTTTTATACAATTCTGTGGCATTCTTAGTGATAAGTTGACATGTAAGGCAATCATGAATAACATTATTTTAAATAACAGACTGAGTCTATGATGCTTAAGCTATATTTTCTTAGTTACTCTTTTGCTATTAAAAATAAATATATCATATTTATTCTACCACTGGTCTCTAAGGAAAGGTATATTTTGCCTTCCTTTCTGAAGCATGGGCACTATCTCCACAACTATAATTTTAGGTAAAAATAACCATATATAATGTTTTGGGGATGCTTTATAGTATTGCCTTTTCCACTCTTTATATCAAATCATGGTTTTAAAAAGGGATTCCTCTTGCCAAGTAGTATTTCACTTGATGACAGCTAGAGCATCCTACAGAACGTCTTAAACAAATCTTTACTTTTTATATATTCAATTTGCTTATTTCATTTAGCTCTTGATATCTAAGCATTGCTGTAAATAAACTTACTTCACAATTAAGGCACATCATTTTATATACAAAATGATAAACATATATTTTGGACTCAAGACTTCGATAGTTACAGACTATTTTGTGCTTATATTTTCTTTTTATTATGAATTAAGTCATATTTTTATCCGTGTATAATTGTTTTTTTATTCTTGTTCAAACTCCCTACCCCCTCCCACCCCTCCCAGTCACTCTCTCTACTCCACATCACTTTATGAAGGGCAGGAGGTACCAAGGTCCCATGAACCTACAAGATGTCCCTGACTAGGACTCCAAGTAATGGTAGAGGGGTTATCTAACAGTATTTCCTCTATAATCAAATGAATTGCCACCATAAGTGTCATTATAGAACTCTATTCATTTTGCCATAGAGACAAAGAGACAAATGAATAGAGACAGATGTAGAGATTCATAGCTAAGCACCCAGTTGATCTACCAATCAAGATGAAGAGAGAGGAGAGTGTATATGAGCAAAGGGATTCAGATTTTTAGAAGGAGTCTCACAGAGATGGCTTGCTGGAGCTTTGGAGAGCTCACTGAATCTAAACAGCCATTTAGGGAACCTTCAGGTAAAGGAACTAAACTCTCTAAAGGGTTTAGACTGTCAAATGGTATGCCAGTATTTGGAACCTCATGGAATAGAATCAGACTATGTTCTTGTGAATAAACTGACATCTTGGAGCCCATTTCCTAAACAGGAACACCTTACCCATACCTTATAATGGAATGAGGTTACCAGACCTACCTCATATGGTTATACCTGACTGAATTGACACATCTTGTGACTCCTTGCCCTTCTTGGGGATGTATGAAGGGAATGGGAGTGAGGACAATTAGGGAAGACTGGAGGGATTGAGAAAATCGAAGGAAGGGAAAGAGAACAGGAGTATACATGGGAAAATATTTTTAAATATTTATTGAAAAAATTGTGAATCCAATTTGACATCACTTTATATGCCATTGTAAGTGTATTTCTACCCTGGAATAAAATTTCTGCTTGAACAAAATCATTTTTATAATCAGACCAAGATTCTAGTATTCTCGTCTTTACCTGAGGTTTTCAAAGATGATTTTAAGGCACCATGATATCTCCACTTGGATTATAACAATGCTGATCACTGAGCAAGATTCCATAATGTATCACCTGCCGCTAGGACCTCATACACACTGTTAACAAACACCAGGACAACTGGATAATTGATTGCACCCTTTTGAAAGAATTCTCAGTCTTTTTATACTCATCTTTCACTGGAAAAACATTCATTTTATACAGCTGGAAACACAAGATTGATGCTGTTCTAAAACTTCTGTCTCCATTGATATAGAGACCTGGGTTTAGCTAACTGGATATGAACGGGTCTCTGTTATTTTCAATAGATACAGAAGCTATTTTGTCTACACTCAATTTATCCCTCTCAACTATCTTATAGTATTAATGGCGAAGCTAGCAAATAGATGATTTAAGTAATTTAAAACATAAAAATGCTTCCATTTTTCCCGTTTTTCCAATTACTAAGACTTAAGGATGTAAAATTCTCAAATAAGTTCATAAATTCTAAGTTCTATTTCTAGTGAAAAGCTTGTTTCAACAAATTCCCACTTAGCTGCCAGACACATTCAAACATTTGTTACTGACTGTCACTTGTTTCAATTGACTATGGGCACTGTATTTGGTAAAAGTTGAATTGAACCTGTATATTTAACTGATTTCTTCTTTCCGTTTCTATAGCTGGATTAGTTAACAAAATGCATCTGACAAATGTCATATTGTCCAGCCTTTGAATAGCCTTTCAGACTTTTCGATCCCTGACAATAATACCCCTGTATTAGCTTGAAGCAGTTACAGAAGTGATTATATTGTCATGTATTCCCTGTTTATAATAGGTTAAAATAGAATAAAAAAGAAACCACCTGACTTAGGGAACAAAAATGGCTACCTATAATGCCCATTGACATATTAGAAAATAAAGCTCAGCATTGAGAGTTGATTGGTCTCATGTAAGATAAGGCATTTACCTTCTTTATGCTGAACTAAAAGGTTTTATGTGGCCTTTAAAATTATTATTTCTATTTAAATAATTTAGGATTATACTCAGATTGTACTCAAAGATCAGAACTAATGGTTCTTAAAAGTGCAGTAGATATAAAGATGCTGTTCTGGAAAAACATGTTATACATTTAGAGGAATCACTCTCCTTCCTAGCTGAGACAATTCCTCAAAATAGAAAGATCCTTAACGTATTGTTCCTTCAACAAGAGAGGGCTATGCAAGGCCATAAGAAAGCCCTGCTGTTTTTATGTAAACCACTCAGAGGTCACTGGTGACTCTATAGCCCTGCTGAAAAAACAGATCCATGAAAGAAAAAAGGCAGTAGCAATAAAAATCTAGCTGATATGTAAATTTGTTCAGTTTGTCCCCTTGTTGACCTTCACACCACCATGGTGTCCTCTTTACCTGAGTCCTTAAAGTTTTGCTTCTTTTATTTGCAACTTAGCCCTTGCCTTATGAGTAGACGAAGTGCCTATGTAAGAGACCAAGTCAGCAGCATCAAGATGATGGTTATGTCCCATTACTTTGACCACTAGTCAGACAGGACCCATAATTAGGTCCTATAACTGGTAACTGTGAATGGAGAATTGTGACCCAGGTAAGCTTGGCTACATTGCTGCCATGGCAGGCTTGATAGGAACTAGCTAAAAGATAGGCCTAAGCTTGAGTTTACTGGCAGATAGCATGAATCTCCAAAATCGATAAAATTGGCACCACCCAGGAATGGGCCAATAAGCATCATAGGATAAAATACCTAATGTTCTAAAGGAAATACCCAGTGTTTAAACCATTACAGATATCATCAGCACACACTTGTTTTTCTCCTTTTAAAAATACCATTAGACAAATATCAGATAATCAATATCCTGAACCCTGAAAATTTTCTCACCTCAACCTTTACCATTATAAAACCCCAGTTTTTGAAACTCAACACTTTATTCATACTGTTGCAATGAACACACAGAGACATCAAGCTTGAGCTTGCTTGAAATGAAAGCTTTTTGCTTTTATGGTAATCTATGTGTTGTTCTCTTATGGGTCCCTAAATTATGTGTGTGTTTTAAATCCCTTTATTCACCCATGATCTTTCAAGGAAATAAGAATGCTTTTGCTTATACTCCACTAATGAGTGAATACATCCCCTGCTTATTGTTCTGGGTTTGTGAGACTTCATTCAGAGGATATTCTCCAAATCCATAGTTTTTTTAGCACAATCCTTCCAATAAATCTTTTATTTGAGGTAAGTATTCAAAGAAGGTTTGTTTCTGATTCTATTTTTCCTCAATTTGCCTCTCTTTTATTTGATTTTCACAATATATGACATGTGCTCCACATAATAAATGAGGTTTATGATGCATAATATTCACAAATTAATGAAGGCTCATATTGCCCTTTAGACTAAATATTGTAATTTTATTACAAATATCTACTTGCATGCTTGTGTGTGAAATCCACTACTCAAATTATTGTCATATCAGAAAGATTTATTTTTCTGTATTTTAAAGAATTTTTGTTTTACATTCCAACTACTGTTCCTCCTGCCCCTTCTCTTCCTGCTCACAATCCACTTCTTCCCCCAAACAACATGCCCATTCATGATTTAGGGGCCTCCCAAGGTGAGTCAACAAAGTCTGGCATATTTAGTTAAGACAAAATCAAGACCGTACATCCCTACTCTATAAAGCATGAGCAAGATATATATGTCCATAATGAATGGGCTCCCAAAACTCAGTTCATGCACTAGAAGCAAATCCTGGTCTCACTGACAGTGGTCCCACAAACTGCCTAAGATTCACAACTGTCCTCCACATTAAGAAGACTTAGGTCAGTCCCATGCAGGTTTCCCAGTTGTCCATTCAGAGTCAGTGAGCTCCCATTCGCTAGGGTCCGCTGTCTCAGTGGGTTCTAGAAAAACATAAGAGAGGTAACCCAGGCTCAGAGTTACAAACATGGTAGGTGCTCATTCATAGGACGATATTAGATGTAAAACAAAAAATAACTAGGTTGCATTCGACAACCCCAGACAAAATAGGTAAAAATTAGAACACTTAGAGAGAAGTGCATGGTTACCCTTAGAAAGAAGAAATTGATAAGATTCTCTAAGTAAATTGAGAGAATATGAGGGATATAAATGGATGGGAAGAAAACATGAGGGAACATAATGATTGAGTTGGGAGAGGGACAAAGAAAGAGAGCAATGAAAAAAATACCCTGATTGAGAAAGCCATTATGGGGTTAGAAAGAAACCTGTCACAAAAAAAAATCCCTGAAATCTACAAGAATCTACCAAGCAATAGTGAAGAGAGTACCTGAACTATCCTTTCCCTATAATCAGATTGATTGCTACCCTAGATGTCATCACAGAACCTTCATTCAGTAACTGATAAAAGAAGATGCAGAGATCCACAGGTAAGCACTGGGTCAAGTTCATCAAGTTTAGTCAAAAGGAGAGAGAAGAGATTGTATGAACAAAGTGGTAAGGATCAGAAAGACCTATTTTAAGAGAAGAACTCTAGCTATGTATCCCTCATGGGGAGTGTGGGGTCATTTGTAATAAACTCAATTATTTCATAGAGAGGAAAGCAAGTTTAAGTTGTTGTTGTTTTTTATTATTCACATATAGATTCAGTAAGTTTATCGATTTGCATGGTTTCTGAAGAATAACACACATAAAACCCAGTCATGCATGTCCAGTGATATTAATCAGTCACACACCTATCACAGTGCACTCCCATTTATTTATTATTTTTTATTATAAATAAAGAAGTCACATTTTCTATCCGTGTATATCCTTATTCAAAATCCCATCCCCCTCTCACCAAATCAAATCGTTGGCTTTTCTCCATATCTCCCTATCTCCTCCCCAGCATGGGCAGGAGGTACTCAGGTCCCAGGGTCCCAAGGTCCCAATATTGGTTAGTTCAGACTCCACTCCTGGCAGATCCAGTTTTCTCACCCCAACATTGAAACTGAGTCATGTATTTCTCTAGGGGGAGTGGGATCCAAAGTGTCTGTTCAAGGTGTTTCAGATCCTAAGCTGTTCAGTAGTTGTGGTTTTCAGCTTGGGCATGCTTTGCTTTTTCATTTTTGTTTAGAGTCCAATAATGAGTGAGTACATCCCCTGCTTATCTTTCTGGGTTTGCGATACCTCACTCAGGAGGATATGCTCCAGATCCATCCATTTGCCTGCAAATTTTAGGATATCATTTTTTCTTACTGCTGAGTAGTATTCCATTGTGTAGATGTACCACAGTTTGTTAATCCATTCTTCAGTTGAGGGACATCTAGGTTGTTTCCAGGTTCTTGCTATTACAAATAAGTTGATGTAAGTGTAAGCTTGTTCAGCCACTCTGGAATGCAGTATGGCAGTTTCTCAGAAAACTGAATCAATATCCCCAAAGACCAGCAATATCACTTCTGGTTGTATACCATGAAGACACACAGTCGCATTCCAATGGCATTAGCTCATCTATGTTCATAGCAGCATTATTGCTAAGAGCATGGCATTGGCATATTTATTTGAGCAAGATTACTTTATCAGTGGCAAAACCACTATGAGTTTTTACTTTTCTTACTTGTCATTAACTGCCTATAAACTCTTAGGAAGGTAGAGGGCATTATAATCTCTTATTCCCTACAAATTTAATTATGTTGTTGGGATATTTCTCAGGCAGGACATCCCAGTTTGTATAAGATGGAAGGAAAAAAAAATCCTAGTTTGTATAAAATGGAGGAAAAAAAATCTGGGGAAAGGATTTTCTCATTTCTTTTGCTCTCTCTGTCATGAGTATAGACTTTTGATCAGCTTCTTTAAGATCCTGCAGATATGACTATTTGCCATATTTTTCTTTTATTTTTAAGAGTATATTTTATGTGTATAGTTTGGCATTCTCACATGTCTGTGTATCATAGGTGTGTCTTGTGCATTAAAACAACTGAAGTGGATATCAGTTCTTTTAGTGCTATATTACATAATATTGAGAGCCTCCATGTAGTCATTGAAAATTAAAAAAAAAATCTCTGGAATATTGTCCAATATTTTTATATCTATCTCTCACCTCTTAAAATATTTTATTGTATTGAAAACCAGTATAAAAAATTATGAAGTTTTTTAGTGTAATTTATGAAAGCTACAGGAAAAGCAACTATGCCTTATGTACATAGAAGTGTATGTGGTTTGGATGCTTATAATACCCAGGATGCTCCTTTTCTGGGAAATGTATGCATGCCAATCTTATCCTCACATCTAATTTCCTATCACCAATATTGAATTGGATATTTAATACTATAACAACAGTGTAGGCACTTCTTAGTGACTATTCTAGCTGCAACTTCCAAATCCACTCTTATGTTCCTTCTACTTACTTGTTCTCCACTGAACTATAAATATCAATGAAAACACTGTGTTATCCTTTTAGCTGGGGCAGAATTAGTAGTGCTAATATATGACAAAGTGCATAGAAATTTCAAGAGTAAAATGAAAATTTGTTTGAGGATGGGTCTTTAGTTTTGTAAATGATGAATTTGGTGAAGAGCGGTCAAATAGATTGGGATACTATCCTGTGATATTTAAAGATTACCATGAAATATGGACAGTACAAGTTGATGTAAGTGAAGAGCTGATGAAATTGAGAAGATTTATGACACTGATGGACAATAATAAAAAGTAAATTAGCAGAGCACTAGTGAAAGAAGAAAACATAAGATTGCCTATGAGAAGTTTAAAGAACCTTCCCTTCAATAGTCAAGAATCAACACTTTGGACCAGCACCATGGAGCCCATTCTCTCCAGAGGAACACCTGACACAGTCTTAATGTTGGGATGAGGAGAGCAGATTTAACTGGAGTAGATGCTGAGCTAAGCCACCTTAGAACCTTGGGATCTCCCTTTCTATAGAGGAGATAAGGAGATGGGGAGAAGAGAGAGTGACTGGGAGGGGCAGGAAGGGGAAGGGAGTTTGAACAAGGGGATACATGGATAAAAATGAGACTTATTCACAATAAAGGGAAAAAAGGAATCAACAAAAATTCCATATGTTCTTTATGTTCACTGAAAAAGCATGGGGAGTTTAGAGCAAAGATAAAATGTTTTATGATTAATATCAACGGGCAAAAATAAAATGAGTATTATAGACATGACATGAAAGATATCATAAGGGTAAATGCTTTTTTATTTCTAATTCTGTCATGAATGTTTTGCTTTGGATGATGTTTAAGTGCATAAAACTACATTTGAGAGTACAAAATCTAATGTGAGATCTACAGCTTACCTTCTAACTGTATAAAATTTCACCAAGTTATGTAGACATTGGTTCTTGTTAAATTTGGTGTGTGATATAGTTTTTGTAAAGTTGTTTATAATTCTTTTTTAAAAAATAAAACAGCAAAATAAAATAATAAGGCTACTTACAAGTTGGAAATTATTTCAGAAGGTAAGTTACCATTCTTATTGGAGAGGTACTCCAGAAAGACATGAAGACAAACTTGCATTAATAAAAAAATAAATGAACTACATACAAATTTCTACACAGAAATACCCACAAAAAGAAATATGTTATATGAAGACAGGTCTGTTCTGATTTTCTCTGTCTTGAATACCCAAGCACTCTGGTGCTTATATTGTTTCACTAAGATGAGCCCTGCCAATACCGCAGCTTGTCTCAGCCCTGCACACCCTTGTTGATTTGCATGTGCCCAGAGCACAGCCTACTTCTTTAAAGACTTATTCAGGAAGTTTTTACATCATGTGCAGCAGTCATTCTCACTGAGAATACAGCACAGACATGAGGGTTCTTCCTGATCTCCTGGTGCTTCTGCTGTTCTGTTTCTCAGGTAAGAAAGCCAGAAGTAGAGAACTTTCTTCCATTGTAATGAATATTGTCTAACCTTTTCTGTTAATTATCATACAGTTTGGATAATACTCTATGTTTGTTGGATATTTTAAACCACAGGTGTGAGATGTGATATCCAGATGACACAGACTCCATCCATTCTACCAGCATCCCTTGGAGACAAAGTCAGCATCACTTGCCATGCCAGTGAGAACATTAATAGTTGGTTAGCCTGGTACCAGCAAAAACCAGGAAATAATCCTAAACTGTTGATCTATAAGGCATCCAACTTGGAAACAGGGGTCCCATCAAGATTTAGTGGCAGTGGATCTGGGACAGATTATACCTTCACAATTAGCAGCTTACAGTCTGAAGACATTGGCACTTACTATTGTCTACAGCATAAGAGCTATCCACTCACAGTGATGTAAGTCATAACAAAAACATCTTAAGAGTTTATGGATTATGGCTGAGCTGCAGCAGCTGTTCCTTCCTGTGCATGCACCTGCTAATATTTTATTTTCAGAATCTGCTGGGCTGTAAAGGGCATTGGGAGTACTGGGGAGAACTGTTATTATTTCTTTCTGCTTCTAACTCTTCTCCTAGTTCCAAGGGAACAAACATGATAAAATATCTTATAGTTTGCATATGTGCAGTCCTTTTATGTTTGAATTATTCTAGCTGTTCTGTCTATGTGATGCATACAGCAAAAAGCCAGCTCTAAGGAGACTCGGAATGAGATTATTTTAATACAATTAACTCTTACCTAGATAATAGCACCAGTGTTGGTTGTGACATGCTATGATTGGATGCTGAGGTAGCTCTTAAAGCTTGCATTTTAAATATTGAATCACCAGCTTTGAATACTATTATGACATGTCTTATAATACTTAGTTGTATGTGCCCAAGAGAAGGAAGTAATTCAGTGTGGCAAACCCTTGGGTACATATTATATTCAATGTTGTAATCCTAGCTTCTGATTTTAGACCCACTATGGCCTATGGCAAAAATGGATTGGCCTCAAATGCCTTCCCTAGCATTATGTTCTGAAATATTTGAAAAGCTGGACAAAAATAAAGCTGTCCTTTTAAGTTGTCTTTGTTCATAATGTCAATGTAAATATCACTAGCATTAGATATCTATTATTTTAATAAAGTTGGTATAGAAATATAGGGAATTTAAGTGCTTATTTACAATGTGTTAATCTACACTGTAGTCTCTTCAGACATATTCACAAAATTCAGGCAAAGATTGTATCATTATTTGGTCCCTGAAACAGAATATTGATGATTATACTGCTCTTATATGTGAGCCATGAAGCATTACAGAAATGCTTAATACTTCTATGTCCTAAAGCATTCCTATGAATTGAGAACAGTATAAAAAAATGTGTGTGCATGCAATATTGAAAGTACTGGTAGTAAGAATTGACAGTAGCTGGTTTATAGCAAGAACACTTACTAAATTGTACCATCAGGAATAAAAAAATGAATTTTATGATTGTCTTTTAAAGCTTTTATTTTTTTAACAATATGTTCTTGGCCAGATAAATAATCTATAATTTAGAGTGGGAATTTTTATTTCTGAGCAGCTGCCTGTTTATATAGATTAAAATTTGTTGATTTATGGACTATTTTGGCCAGCATTTTGCTTTTCTTTAATCATTTGCCATTCAAATGATCAATAGAGGGTCTTTTAGTGAGGTTTAAGAAACAAAATGAGAGAATGTAATATCAACTAGCAGATGCATAAGTAGATATAAAGACTATAGACTCACCATTACGAAGCCATTGTGCTACTGGAACAAGCTTCAGGAGCACATTCTCAGCCAATTCATGATTTTATTGATAGGTGATCTTTGGCTTCTGGAGACATGTAGAATCATTCTTATATAGAACACCAAATTTGCTTTCCATCTGATCAAGCCTTGTGAAAGCTCATTAATACATATGCTGTAAATTTCTAATGTGGCTTGAGTAGCTTTAGATTTTAATTTTCATGTTTCATGTATTCCAGAGAAAAGATAAGTTTTATTATGATACTTTTAAATCTATTCTGAATGTTTTGCTTTTTAATAAAAAGTATGATGTTGATTTTTAAAAACAATAAAAAAGAATACAGCTCAATAAATAACTTAAATAAGAAGTTTCCCCATGCTCAGATCTGGCCTCCAAGCAGGGGTCTTCTTCAAATGTGATCAAATGGATTACTGGGAAGTATCTATCTTAACCTAAAGCCAATACATTTATGTTCATGTGGGATAAACAGCAAAATATGAATAAGACAGTTCAAAATGATGATGCCAGTTCTGTTCCTGCTGGGGGACAGTCACTGAACTCATGTGTGATGAGCTTTTGGGAGATGGTCATTGGCCAATAACTAATGGAGAAAAGCTGTCACTGTTTTTATGTCCATAATCATTGTGATTGTATTTTGAAGTTTTAAAACCTTTTATAGAGAGTGATTATTATCTAAAAATTTATAAGATTTATACATATTTAAACTTTCTGTTATGATATTAATGGCCATATAGAATAGTAGCTAATTCTAGAAAAAGGCTTCATTAAACATTTTGAACATTATTTCAAGTTTGAATTAGGTAACTAGGAGTTAAGTTGTTGCATCTGAGATATACTTAATAAGTTGTAGTTCTTTAAGCTGTCCAAGATCTGCTGTTTATGACTTCTAAAATGCTTACATTTTCTGCAGTAAACAACAGCCTACCTACTCATGGAAACTAAACATAATTTAACTGAATGACCTCCGGGTCAAGAAAGAAATTAAGAAGGAAATCAAAGACTTCCTGGAGTTTAATGAAAATGAATCTACAACATACCCAAACTTATGGGAAAAAATGTAAGCAGTCTTAAGAGGCAAATTCATAGCACAAGATGCCTATATGAAAAATCTAGAGAAATCCCACATTAGACAACTAACAGCAGAGCTGAAAAACTTTAGAAAAATTAGAAGCTAACTTACCTAGAAGGAGTACACAGCAGGAAATAATCAAACTTAGAGTTCAAAACAACACAATTGGAACAAAAAGAACAATAAAAAATTAATGAACACTTTGGTGTTGGTTCTTTGAGAAAGTCAATAAGATAGATAAATCATTATCCAAAGTAACCAGAAAGCAGACAGAGAGTATCTAAATCAACAAAATCAGAAATGAAAATGGGAACATAATGACAAACCCCAAGGAAATACAGACAATTTTCAGGTCATCCTTTGAAAATCTATACTCCACAAAAATGCAAAACCTAGAAGAAATGGAAAATTTTGTCCACATGTACCATTTAACAAAATTAAATCAAGATCAGAAAAAACAGATCTACAATTCCAAAGGAAACTGAAACTGTCATAAAAAGACTACAAAGTAAAAAAAAAAAAAATCCCAGGTTCAGAGGGTTTCAGTGTTGAATTCTACAAGACATTCAAAGAAAAGCTAATACCAATACTCCTCAAACTGGTTCATACAGTAGAAACTGAAGGGATATTGCCAAACTCTTTTTATGAGGCTACAATAACACTAATACTCAAGCCACTAAAAGACACAACAAAGAAAGATAATTACGGACTAATTTTCTTCATATATTGATGCAAAAATTCTCAACAAAATTCAGGCAAGCTGTATACAACAACAAATAAAAAAACATCATCCACCATGATCAAGTAGGCTTCATCCCAGAAACGAAGGGATGGTTCAACATGCAGAAAATTGTAAATGTCATCCATCATATAAAAAAACTCACAGAAAATAATACAAACGAATATATCCTTAGACATAAAAAAGCCTTTGACAAAATCAAACACTCCTTTATAATAACAGTCCTGGCAAGATCAGGAATACAAAGAAAATACCTAAAAATAATAAAGGCAATTTACAAGAAGATGACAGTGAACATCAAAGTCAATGGAGAAATATTCAAAGCAATTCCACTAAAATCATGAACTAGACAAGGATGTCCTCTCTCCACTTACCTATTTAACATAGTTCTTAAGGTTTTAGCTAAGGAGGTTAAGGGGATACAAACTGGAAAAGAAGAAGTGTGTGAAACTATATTTGCAGATGATATTATTGTATACATAAATATCCCAAAAATTCTACCAGGGAATTTCTACAGCTGATAAAAATCTTCAACAAGGTAGCAGGATATAAGATTAACTCAAGGAAATCAATAGCCCTCCTATACACTTAAGATAAAAGGGCTGAAAAGGAAATAAAGGAAGCATCACTTTTTATAATAGCTGTAAATAGCATTAAATACCTTGGGGTAACTATAACCAAAGAAGTAACAGATCTATTTGACAAAAATTTCAAATCACTAAAGAAAAAAATTGAAGAGGATATATAAAAATGGAAAGATCTCCCATGTTTCTGGGTAGGTAGGATCAACATATTAAAAATGGCACTTCTACCAAAAGCAATCTACAGATTCACTGCATTTTCAATCAAAATACCAACACAAGTTTTTATTGACCTGGAAGGAACAATATTCTATTTCATTTGAAATAACAGGAAAGCCAGGGTTCTGCAACTTTAGCCTAAAATCAATTAGAAAAAAACAACCTATTTATTCTCTATATTTCTACCTATGATAAGATAGACTGTGTTTTCTCAAGATTATCATGTTGTGGTTGTAACCTCCAGAGCCTTGTAATGTGAGAGGTTGTGTAAAATTTACTTTTAAATACATAGTTTGAATGAGACTTTAACTGGCATAGCAAATCTTCCAAGAGAAAAACAAGTAGGCTTTTTTTATAGTAGATGGAAGCATTGCAGAATCTCATATTTGGCCCAAATGAGGAGATTATCAGGCCATAGCATGCATTTACAACACAAATGTTTCCTGATCTTAACATTTGGGAAACATTATAGAAGAGAGGACAGAAGTATTTTGAAGATCAGTTGCTGAAACAAAGGCTCATTTACTCTAAAAGTCTTTTCTATGGGTACCATCTAATCAATTCAAATTGTGATTTTAGAGCAGCTAAGAGAAGGAGGTCTTGTGCTTTGTACTAATAATGTACAGTACATTAACCACCTGGGTCCCTGTGTGGATTGTTGTTTCCAGTAGTCAAAACAAAGAATTTAATGAAAATACTATGTGTGACATTCTTTGCAAATTAATAATAATAATATATTATATTTTCAAATGTTGCATAATAAAAATAGAAGTGAGAATAAAACTTCAGAGACACTATTATAAAGACTACTGAAGAAACAGAAAAAGTTATCTCAGGCAAAAAGAGATGTCAAGAGAGAGTAATCCTGTAAAACCTGACATCAAACTTACATTCTTCTCAATGTTAGAAAATAATTTACTGACACTTAAGCTACTAATTCTGTACTACATTTTCATGAAGTCCATTAGTAGAGAACCAAATGGATTAACTGAAGTAAATCAATATAAAAATGATTACAATACTACTTTATTCTATACAGTAACTGGTATTCATGTTTCAATATATAAGGCTTAGGAAAAATAGTACATAAAATATATGAATGATCCATATTTTGAGAGACAAAACTCTCATATTACTATAAAATAATGCAATGGTTTGTATTAAGAAAATATAGAAATAATGGGTAATGTTTGGAGACACTCCATGCATATTAGGCACCATGCATATAAACAAATATTATAATCTAAACCTGATAATTATGTCATATTATGACGAAAAATAAGTCATTCAGGGCTGGAAATGCAATTTAGCAATTCAGAATACTTATTATTCATGCAGAGGGCCTGGATTAAGTTTCCAGCATTAATTGGGCAGATCTCAATCATCTGCAACTCCAGTTACAGAACAGTCAAAATCTTCTTCACATCTTCACAATACATATACACATAAATACTTACACATATATACATATAAATGTATATCAATACATATATGCTAATACTTCTAGACATAAAATCAAAGATTCTTGTTATTATTTAAAAAAGCAAATTTAACTGAAGCTTCTTTTGGATATTGAGGAAATCATAAATTGACTAAGATAAATTGGAAAAGATTTGTAATGCAGTATACTTTCTGTGCTTATAATAGATGTTGACAGTAGTAGTCTTTTATACTTTTGATATAAATTGTGTAAATCATGAATCAAAGTAAAGAAAAAGACATTTTGACCTCAGAGATATACGCAGATATCTAATAAAAGAACTTATATTTTTTAAAACTTTTGTGAATTTTTTTTGATTTTTATTCTTTTGAGTTCATAATGTAATTACAACATTTTTCCTTTTGCTATCACCCTAACCCTGTCATGCATTTTGTTATGGCCACACCCGTCTTTCAAACCTGAAAATTCCTAATGTATGCAGGAAAATGGCATTGGAATGATAAATTGAACATGAGAAATTTTTAAAAAAACATAAAACTAATGCTTCTTAAAAACATTTATTTGGCTTACAAAGATAAGCACCTTCTCTGGAGAGAAGTCTGTCTTGTGCTAGTCTGGCCTAAGAGATCAAAGAACTTTGTGCTGTTCTGAGCTAAATCCACCATGCAGCTGTGCCTAGCCTTGTGCAACTGCAGCAGATTTGCATGTGTTGAGAACATATTCTATTACCCCTGAGATTTAATAAACTGAACATACACAGTACAAGTGTTATTATTGGTCAGGAGGTAGCATAAACATGAGGATCTCCATTATTTATAGGTGCTTTTGCTGTTCTAACTTATGGTAAGGAGGTTAAAATAGAATGCTTAATAGAAATGGTATATAATTAGGAATTCCTTGTCACTCAGGAAAAAAACTTATAATTATCTGTGTATGAATTTATGTTGTATTCAATTCTCTTATTTATAGGTGCCCAGTGTAATATCCAAGTGTGCCAGTATTTGTCCTCACTGTCTGCATCTCCAGGAGAGAGAGTCATCATTACTTGCCATGCCAGTCAAGACTCTGGAAGCTGTTTAGCTTGGTATCAAAAGAAGCCTGTGAAAGCTCCTATGCTGTTCATATTTTACACATATAAACTACAGTCAGGCATCCCATCACATTTCAGTGACAGTGGTTCTGGATCAGATTGCTCTTTCACCATCAGCAGCCTTGTATCTGAAAACACTGTGACTTATTACTGTATACAATATGATAAGATTTCTCCCACAGTAAAAACAGTTGTAACTGTCCTGGATAGTTATCCAGGGAAACAGAAATGAGCTACTCCAGATGCTCACCCTAGGTTTCCATCAGCTAACCAAAAGTTGATTTACCACATTTTGAATGCCAATAGGAAGTATTAATAGAAAGAGGACAGAAAAACTAAAATAGAAACAAACATAAAAAACAAACAAAAAAACCAAAAAATAAACTTCCATTTATTATACACTATAACAAAAACATTCCAATACTCCTCAGAATCATAATGTGAAAAATTATTATTGTTGAATATTTTACTAATTGCATCAATTGGTGTTAGTATGATTACAGAGAAACCTGTGTAAACACACATTCACACATGACACACTCAGAGGTAGAGATGAGAGAAAATTATAGCTACTATAAAAAAATCTCATTATCTAAATATAATTAAAAATCTTGAATCACTGAAGCCAGATCATTACTAGGAAGATGTTGTTCTGAGAAGCTTCATGAAAGTAAAAGTTCATCTTTTGCAGAAAAAAAGTGTAGATGATCAATTAATTGTGTGATCCTCAGGTATGACCAAAAAGCAATGATGTAAATGTTTGCTTTCTCATGACATTATCACTTGGCCATCACTTCTCTCTGCAGTACTACTTAAATATTTAAACAATTGTATTTTAATTTTTTATTTGTAATCTTAGGTACTTTATTTGTAAACTATATAGGAATTTATAGCAAAATAAAGTTTCTGAAGAATATGCTTTTAGATGTTGTGGTGATAAAAACATTAATATATTATTGGGGGAATCTACACGGTCCTTATCCTAGTAGGTTTTTATTTACTGTTTCATTTTTAAAAATAAAGTACTTGTAAGCATTTCTATTTACAAAACTGATTGATAAAAATCAATAAATAGAGTTACCCTTTTAGTAATAAATAAATTATGTGATATTTGTAATAATAGGAATACTAAATGACTGGTTTTTATATACTTAGATATGTTTTCATTCTCAAAGAGAAATTGTGTTATGAATATTAAATTTTAGCTAATATATTTCATGTTTTGAAATTGTTTATAATATTAAAAACTCATGCAATAATGCAATAATATATAAATTTATAATACTGATGTTGAATTATAATTTTGAATGTATCCATAGTGCAAAAATCATTTTTTTACTTAGGTGATTCCTAAAATTCCTGTAATTCTTATTATTACACTGATAATGCTGTGGAAAAGGTAAATTTTTCAATATGAGTGAAGATTTATTTTGAGAGATGGGCAAGTTCTTTTTTGTTTTTAAAACAATATGTATTTGGTTATATATTTTATGTACATGAATGCTCTTTTTGCATGCATGTCTGAAGAAGACATCAGATCCCATTACAGTTGGCTGTGCGTCACCATGTGGTTGCTGAGAATTGAACTCAAGATCTCGAGAACACACAGTGTTCTTAACTGTTGAGCCATCTCTCCAGCCCACAAGCACATTTTTCTAATTAAATTAGGTTTAGTTTAATTTTCTAGTAACTTAGTAGGTTTATATAAGGGTTTCGGTTAATCATGCTACACTGTCTCCTCTCATTTGTCCCTTCCTCCATCCTCACTTAGACCTTTGATCCCCTCAGAACCTTGTGAGTATCCCCTTTTTATCTGGTATGGGCAGTGGCAAGGCCTTTTGTTACTCAGAGCTAAAACCATAGTCACAGGCCTGCAGTATGAGTTTTAGGCCTGGCCTAGCCTTGAGGTCTGGATAACCCATAGTGGCCACTAGATATTGTAATAATTATTAACTGGCAATCGATTATATAAAAGGATTAATATTTTTAAGTGTTTATTTAAACACCCACTGATACATGTTTGAAGCTTAAGGAAAAACTTGGAGATTTGGAATGTTTTACTTGGCAGTGACGGAAATCCTCTCTTTAAGAGCTCAAGAACAAACAGGAAGGGCAAGCAACAGGCCCCCAATCTTTAAAGGAGGCTAACCACATTCCCTTCTGGGGTCGTCAAATGTCAAAGGCATGCCTATGTCTTGCTCAAATGGGCCTGAACCTGCTACATTTTTATTTTATGATTTTGTCAAATATAATTTTGTGCCTTTAAGTTGGTATTTGTCTCTTTCTTCTCTTCCTATTATACTTAGGTTTCATCTTTTCATGGTGTCCTATATTACTGAGACCTTTTGTGTTATGTGTTTTTGGGTTTAGTGTTTTCTTTGACAGACATATCTATTTCAACTATTGAATCTTCCACACCAGATATTCTCTCTTCCTTCTCCTACATTCTGTTGGTTATGCTTATATCTGTAATTCCATTTTGTTTCTTCAGAGTTTTTATTTACAAAATTTTCTGTATTTTTATATTTTTATTGCTTTTATTTTAATGTTTTAAATCTTGAAATGTTTTTCCACTTTTTTGATTACTTTATCTTTTTTGTCTTAAGAGATTTTTTTTACAGTATTTATTAGTGTCCACTCATTTTTCACATGTCTTATTGCTCTTAGCTCATTATATCACTTCTGAATACTGAAAGCAATAAATGAAGCTGAACACAAATTCTTTTATCCTCTGAGTAAAATCACGAAAAAACAAAATCTTGAATCTGCATACATAATCAGAGTAGTTGGACAGTCTATTTATTTATATATTTTTATTATGAATAAAGTCATATTCTTTATCCATGTACATCCTTTTTCAAGTTCCCTTCCCCTCTGATCTCTTTCAATTTTTTGTTTGTCTTTCCTCTACTTTTCTAAGGGAGTTTTTAAGTTCCTCTTTGAAAGCTTCTATTATCTTCATAAAGTTATTTTGAAGATTTTTTTTTCTTCCTACTTTTTATACTGTGTCATGATCAAGTCTTATTGTTTTACAACCGCTAGATTCTGGTGGTGCCATATTGTTCTTTATGTTTTCTTTTTCTTTTTTTAAAAATCATTTTAATGGTTTATTTTTATTTATTTATTTATTTATTTATTTATTTATTTATTTATTTATTTATTTATTTATACATACCCACCACAGTTCCCCTTCTTTCCCCTCCTCCTACTAGCCCCCAGGTTTGCACTGTCATCTGTCCATTTCTTTCTCAGATCAATATAGGATCTGTCTGTATCTCAGGGAGCTGATTTGGTGCAATTTGTTCTGGCTGTTTATGTGTCTCAGGAAGCCTCTGTTGGTCCAACTGGAGGTGGGGAATTCTGAGTCACCATGAGTTAATCTTGATGTAATAAGAGCTGACTGATTATGGGTTACAGGGATCCAATACTGGTGCAATGTGAGCCATTGATCCAGAAAGAGTTCTTTATCCTATAGATACTCTTGATCTAATAGAAGCTGGCAAATTGTGGATGTCAGGTACCTCTGTTGATCTAATATATATGACAAACTATGGTTAACCTCAGTTAACTTCTCTTTATCCAGTAGGTGCTGAAGAACTATGGTTATTGAGTAGCTGCTCTTAATCCAATAGGTACTGGGAGACTGTGGGTCTCAAGTAGTTAGTGAGATCTTTGATTGATGGGGTCATTTGGGTGTGTGGTAGGATGTGTAGGAGTGTAAACTTTATTAGTGAGTTCAGGCATGCAAAAGTTTTTTTTTTTTTTCTACTAGCTTGGACTTCTGGGAGAGATGAGTGGGGACAGATTTTCAAGGGTTTTGTCTTAGGGTCTGTGTCACTGAAATTAGGATCTCTAACTGCGCTTGGTAAAATGCCACTCACTCATTAGTTTCTCAGGTCACCAGATGGTGGAGTATGAGCAAGGATTTGTAGTTAGGGGTGTTAGTGAACTTAATTTTACTGGGGCCTTCTAGTCTTGAGGAGTTTTCCCTGCTGGCCTGAATATAGGAGAGAAATGTGTTCCTTCCTAATATTTTTAGGAGACATTATCACAAAGCAAATTTTCTAGGTCAATAATTACCTTCATGAGCAGAATTTATCTATAGAGAATAAATTAGGTATATAACCTCTGAGTTAACTGGGCTTTGGTAAAATATGTTCTAATCATAATTAATTTCTTCTTTTTACTCCCACTAGCCTTTAGCAAATACAGAAACAATAAGTAGCAATTAGACAATTAAATTTAAGTTTCATTGTTCATGTTGCAGTTAAAAATAATAATAATATGGTTAAATTTTTTGTTATTTTAGTGTTTTATTGGAAAAATATAATCACCTAATATATAGTTACTTATTACTTGATTTAAAATTGAATACACAAACAAATAATAAAATAAAATTATAAGACTTTTTTATTTTTATATTGGCATTCTCCCAAGTTTTTAAAGAAAGGTTTCTTATGAACAAATAAAAGGGTCTTTTAAAATTTAGCCACGTTCATAGAGCAGATGGAATAAAATACATATAGTTCATACAGAGTAACAATTTGAAATAATCAGAAAGTAAAGTATTTGATATAATTACTTATCAATTCTACAAAACACAATTGTTGTTTGGTGCTTTTTATATAAATATCTCAATCCCCTAATTTACATTAATACAGACACAGTCAGCAAACAAAAGGTCTAGTCAAAAACATATGATATATATGAGGGTGATCTTGTAAACAGAGCTGAAAATGCAAGCACACACAGAACTGTAAGGGAATACAGTATTCAGTCATAGATAAAAGAGAACCATTTTCAAAGGCTTAGTAAAAACATTATATCTTTAAAAACATGAGTTCAAATATAAAAAGAATTGTACTCAATGAGCAAAAACTGATTATCAATAATTTATCAAAGTTAGAACTAAATGAGAAAGTAGTCAAGCAACTTTCTCTTTCTAACTCCTACAAATAGAATAGTACAGGCACTACATGTGGCATTCAGAGAAAAGGCATTGTAATTATTTACTATCACACTTATGATCTTCTAGTGACATAAAATGTGGAGGAAGAAGATTATAATATTTTCAGGACTGGCCCTGTGCAATTAACTCTTTCTATAGTGTATGCCTTAGTTTTTATAAGCTAGTAAATTTAAAAAAGGGGAAAAAACTGACAATAATTAAACTTATTTTGCATAATTGTATAATGTTAAATAGTTCTAAAAACTATATAATTTATAAAATCAAAAGATAAACTATGCTGTACATAAAAATATAAAAAATTCAACCTAGTTTTTACATTTGAGGCAAAATCAAATGGATGACCAATGTGACAATGATAATAATAAAACGATACAGATTTTATAATGGAAAAATAATCCATGATGATTGTAGACCAACAATCCTGTCTTAGAAATCTGTTTCTTTCTTCTAATTCAACAATATGAAATTTTGGAGGCGGGAATCTCAGGAAGGTCTATGCAGACCAAATTTTGGTTGATGTTGATATGACAGAGACATCCAGCAGAAATCTTCTGTTTCCATGATAATAAAATACCATAAAGGTTAAGGATCAAAATAGTAAAGCTAAAAGGATAATTGTCTTCTTCAAATTCTATCATCTTAAGCCACACAAAGCAAAGATGTCATCTGATTTAACCAGAAGATCCAAATGGCTGTACATCTATAGATAAATAGAGAGACTATTTACTAATCTATTCATCTGTCACTGAATATTTTGAGTGAAGATGCTATGTAAGCTACTACAATCAAAAGTCATTTTAATAAAATTTATCAACATATATTTCAAAAATAATTTCTTCCTGTCTTCTGTGGGATTTCTTGGTCCTTAATTTATTTTATGACTTCATTTCAGCGGTTCAGCTGAATAACATTTTGCCTTTATAAGGGGCCAAACATTGTATTTTTAAAAGAAATAGACTTCCAATTGGAAGTATTTATCCTTTATGACATTATTCCTTATAGCAACTACATACTCCCTCAATTTTGAGCACGAACATCAATCTGGATTTGAAGATAAGCATCTGATTACAAGAAGCACAAAAATACAGTGTGTCACCTTTTTAAAGCTATATAAGATATTCAAAAATATGATAATATATTATATTATATAGTAAATGACTTTTTACTAATGTTACCATTAGTTACTTCTAGATTAATTTAGTATGTTGTAACTTCACTTTACAGTACATCTATTAATTTTTAATTACCATTTTTATAAGAACACATACAAGTTAGATACTTTTACAGCTATATTTAACATTTTCTTATTGATGTTTATTTACTTCATAATGCCAGATTTTGAAGTGTGTGTATGTTTCTGTGTGTGTGTGTGTGTGAGTGTGTGTGTGTGTATGTGTGTGTCTGATATTATTCTTCCTTATGCCTCTGATCACTGGCAGAAGAAAGAGTCACTGTCTGGGCTTTTGAAATGTAGCATAATATTTTTTAAGCACAGTAGTATTTAGCACTTATCACTGTGTATGTAACTTTTCTTCTACATTTCAAACCAGACAAAACTGTGCTCTCTCTTCATTTTATTAAATTTTACAGAAGAGGTCACCAGTAAAAGATCTATCCAGCTAAAATCAGCAACTTTAATGGCGCAATCTTTGTAAAACCAGAAAATTAGTAGTCTTCAGGCTTTTGATGCAGTATTTGAGAAATATCTCCAAGTCTCTGTACACTTTGTTGAGACTTTAATTGTCACTGAACATATCCACAATTGGACAACTGAGCCTGCTGAAGAAGCAACTCCACTGTTTGCAGAAGAGGACGCCAAGTTCTCTCATAACTCTGAATTTCAGCAACAGCCTTCCCTGATTATATTTTAACTAGCAGGTTGGTGTAGTTCTAGTACCAGAGCTGATTCTAGGGCACTGAGTTATTATTAAGTTTAAGATTGAATCACACAGGAGATTAAAAAATGATGTAGCAGATGAGAGCACTGTTACCTTTGCAGAAGATGATGAAGGTTTGATTACTAGCTCCCACATTATGACTCACAAATATTTGAAACACTAGTTTCAGGGAATCTGAATATTCCTTCTGATTTCCTCAGGAATCATAAATGCATGTGGTGCATATACATGCATGGAAACAAAACACTCATACACAATAAGTAAAATAAGTATAAACTAATTGAAATAAAGTATGTTTCAAATTCTGAGTAGTTTCAAGATAATTGTTATCCTGAATTTGGAGTTCTTTAGAGGATGATATGCTTGGATTACCTAGATGGAAATATTTGTCCTTTATTAACAAGAAGGCTTATTGACTAATTACTAATTTATTTGCTTGTTTTATATGTCACCAAAATTAATTTAGTGTTTTTAATAGCAAAATATACCCCCTTTCTGGTTATAATAGAAGTTTAGTTATTCTTATGGAATAGGTGTCAGACTATTAACTATTAGGTAGTAGAACTTGCCTTGGTTTAGTGGATCAAATTAAGTCAGGCTTCAGAGAAATACATGGGCATTTAACTACTAAAAATAAACTGTGAAAGAAAAAATCATAGGATATCCTGAAGAAAAAGTAGTCACTTAATTAGGATTCAAATATTAGGTAAGCATAGCATATCATTAATATGAATTTAATAATTCTGATGTCAGAATCTCTCAGTGGACTCCTTTACTCACAAACTCTCCCAGTTATTTATTTCCAATCTTTGATACACAAAAAAGTATCTTTTGAACAGAAGAATGAGGCTACTGTTGTTTAGGGTGATGTAATGAGATGTCCATGGCTCCTAGTAGGTTTTGTTCAACTTTAGAGTTATAGAAACAGAATTTTAATATGCTCTGAGGTAAAGTAAAACTTCAGTTCAAACTTATATATGATTTTTTCTTTAGAACTATTATTTTTTTTATAATTCAAACATGATTTATTTGAAAAGTACCTCATGTATTCCCAGATAATAATGTCACATAAATTAAAACATAAAAGAACACAGTTCACATTGAGAATGGTGCTTATTCAGATGAGTATGCTTTAATAACTCAGAAGACCCAGATTCTCTTAAATCTTGCATTAAAGTCCTAGACAATAGATAGTTGCTATAGAATCAATGCCTGTGTTTCTATCTACGTGAGTGGGAGACTTTTTTCCCCTTCCTTCAAAGATCACAATGATTTCTTGACTATTGCAAAAAATGTATCTGAATATGCCTAGTCTCTATATTGCAAACTTGAATGCTGATTCTTCAAGAGATTTGAGTGTGGTGATCCAATATATGAATAAGGTAAATAATATGTCAGGTGTGTAGCTTCCAGAGAAACAGAAAGCAGATGAGAGGTCTAAATTTTCCCCAAGTACAATATAAGCAGCCTTTATTAACACCGCTTAATGTTAGGAGAAATATCCCTCAAAATGGGACAGTAAAACTTGCCTTAGCAGATGAAATTAACTCTGGCTTCAAAAAATACATGGGCAATACTCTGGATCAAAGCTATTTACTATAAGACAGAAAAATAAAATCAGAGAAATGTCCATCTGTATAAATGTATGTGTGGAAATAAGTAGATACTGCCATGAAATGACAAGGTATGCTTTCACTAAAGGGCCATATGAATTTATAAGCCAAGGACTGTCATGATTATATCTTTCTATTTGCATATTTTATACTGTGAAACCACAACTGCTTCAAAGCTGTTTTAAAGACATGTACTTATGAGAGTAATAGTGAATAATCTGAGATTGAGAGTAAAAAATCACAATGTGTTTTCAGGTGAAGATATTGAGCTTGCTGCTACTTAGTGTCACAGGTAATAGAGGGGAGAGGATCTAAATTCAGTATTTAAGATCATTTTCCCTGGGAAGTATGGATCTAAGATAAACTACCTTGCATTTCATTTCTTCTAAATATTATGTGATATTTAGTTATTTTTGTATCTCTTTCTACTTACTTCTCTCCATTTTTGCATTTTATCTCATGACTATAGTACTGAATGCAGATATTGTTCTTACCCAGAATCCAACATCTTTGACTATATCCGAAGGTGAAAAGGTCACCATCACCTGCAGTAGCAGCTCAAGTATAAGCTCCAATTACTTGCACTGGTACCAACAAAAGCCAGGATCCTTGCATAAACTCATGGTTTATAGCACATTCTACCTGGCCTCAGGAGTACCAACTCGCTTCAGTGGCAGTGGGTCTAATACCACTTACATCTTGACAATCAGCCACATGGAGCCTCAAGATGTTGCCACTTACTACTGTCATCAGGGGAGTAGTTTACCACTCACACAATGCTACAGAGTGGAACAAAAACATTTTATTTCCCATGGGGCCAGCTTCTTCCTCCTAAAGATAAAATGTGGACAAGGGTATAAGGAACATGTGATAGAATCTTTCAATTCTTTTTAATGTAGTAAAGGCTCAAGTTTATTTAAGAGAACTCAACTGCCCAAAAGATGAAGAAAATATGCATATATAACTGAGAGGGCACACAACCTGAATGAAACCATTGTCCTGAATGCTAGGTCAATGGAATTTAAGAGAAAAAAATTATATGAACTTAAGAGAAACCCTACTTACAAGGAATAATTAGGAAAAGTAGGACATTGTTCCCAATCCAAGTAATTTATTATAATGTTTGGTGATTTAAGTTAAAGAGCTGCAAAGTTAATTATATGATCAATGTAAACATTTCCCTGGTTAATTTCAACAATGAATATTATGGGGTGTGCAACACTATAGGTATAGGTACTTGTAAAAAACAGACAAATATGAGAAATCTATAAAAGTTCTAAATTTGAATAAAAGGCTTCAATTTTGCTACTCTGCAGTTTCTGGTTCTTTTTTTGAAAGGCTGAACCACTAGGTAAATGAAGAGAAATGTTCCTTATTGAACACCTGCGAATTGGAGAAATATCAAACAAGTATTTCAATACGCCTATGTCTGCATTAAATAAAGATTATATATTGTACATGTTCTGTTCCAGTTAGATTTGCTATCATGTTGTTGACTTAAAAGACTGGTTGTCAATTTGAGAAAAAAATAACATCAGCACATTTTAAATTCTACATGTTGAATGAAGGAAATACCACATGTGCTTAGAATCCACACAAAATGTATGGAGTATGAGAGATAGGAGGCAGAATAAAATTAGAGAAAATGGGTAAAGATTTTTTTATAGGTTATAAAAAATGTCTGTGTCTGCCCATTCATTTAAAGATAAGACATCTCAGGTATTTTATTTATGGTGTGTTACTGCTTTTGTATCTAAAACACTATTGTCCTGTTACATCACTCCATCACCTTCACTTGAATGTTCCCCTTCCTCTCAGAAGGAAAAATCAACTGTACCAGGCAATTCTTTTATAAGATCATTTATTATTTAATTTATGGTATACATTATTAATCCAGGCAATTGTGGTGAATTTACATGATTTTAGCCAGAAGATCTTTTGCATGTTTGGGCCTGGGTTCCTGACAAAATTCTCCCACCCATGGTCCTTCAGACACTTATAAAATAATTTTTCAAAGGCTTATATTAAGTACAAACTGCTTGTCCTATGGCTCAGACTCATTATCAGCTAGCTCTTACAAGTTAAATCAACCCATTTTTGTAAATCTATGTAATGCCTTCCTTGTATTAAAAGACTATACTTGTGCTACATTACATTTTGCTTTCTTGGGCATAAGCTTGCAGTTTCTCTTCAAGGTTGCACTTTTTCTCTTGTATTTCTACTTGGCTTTCTCATCTGTCTCTAAGATGCCTTGCAATTGAACAAAATAGCAAAGTAATGTGGTCATTTTTCTATGGATTTGTATGTTCAGTGTATACTGTCATGCAGTAAAGAAGAGACTTGCTCAGTAGCTAACTTTTGAAACGAAGAAAATGAACTTCATGTGGAGGTTCTTAATGCCCATCATTATTTTGAAGTAGAATGGTGATTGTTGGAACAAACATGTCTGACTGTGCAAAAAATTTTAAGTTCTTAAAACATTTCATATGCCATACTTTGTAGGTTTAAAATGTTTGAAAATTACCTACATAATTGAAATATATTTTTGTATATCTTAAAAATTTAATTAGCATCGTTATAAGTTGAATATCATAAATGACTACTAATTTGCATTTTAATAACAAACTATAACATTATAGAAACTGTATAAATATAATACCTGAAACAAGAGTAAAAATATAATACAGTTTAACAAAATTAATCTTAAATTTGTATAAACAAACCAAAATCAATATCAATGTATAATATTTAAACCAAATAGTTTCTTTTTAAGAACAGTTTTAATATTCTACTTTTTAAACTAATATAACTGTTTCTGCATTTATTCTTTAGTAAGAGATTGACTATAACCAATAACAATATATAATCAATAACCTTTAAATGAAAACAAGCATTCTTAAGCAATATTTTAAAAACTGGGTCATAGTTTTCCACAGTATTTTTTGCTGATTAAAGATACTGATAAATTTTGAGGGACCCTAAGGCTGAATCATTTTAGTGAGTAAACTTAAAGCTGATGTGAATGTTTGATCATATGGTACCCCTCTTCTCATCAGATATTTTTCAGAGAATCTACCTTAATTAAATCATATTAGCCAGGAACATTCCATAGATTCTCAACTTTTGTGAAATCAAAAGCAGAACCTTCTTTTCCAAAGCAAAATATATTGGACTCAAATTTTAAAGTAATGATATCTGTAAAATGCATAGGTTGGTTTAACTTAGTAGCATTTAAAATCAAATATCTTTTAGCAATTAGATCATTTAAAGTCAAAAATTAAAAAAACTACAATAATATACCTAATTCAGACTCTGCATATTATGCATATTAATTTGGCTATTTGTTTCTTAAAAATCTCATGGGTTATAAACTTGGTTCTCAGACCTCACATGGTAGATCACAACAACCAAACACTTGTTTCAGGTGATCTCTGTCTTTTTCTGACCTCATTGGGGACTATCACTAATATTATTACATATGCATGCAAAAAATCATTCTTTAATCATGCACATAACATTAACATAAAATAAGCAGATCTTTAAAATAAAAAAGAAACAAATGCAGAATATCAAGGATCTGAAAGAATACAAAATGTGAAACACACTGTGATACAATTTAGAGTTCCATTGAATACATTCAGTGGTAGAAAAGTCACAGAAACAAACAGTCATCCCTGGTAAGAAAAGACTAGAATTTCTACCCATGGAAAAAGTACACAGTACTCATTATTCTTAACACCATAATTGTTATTTAATATTTTTGTGTTTCTGTGACTCATTGTTTTCCCATGACCTTCTGGCACTTATGGAATGTATTTTATCACTCCAAATCTATATCTGTTTATCTACTATCTATCTACATCATCTATCTATCTATATATATATCATCTATCTCTTTATCTATCTACATAGATAGAGATGTAGTTATATATCAGAGAATGAGCCACTCATTATAGCTGAAAACAAGGAAAAACAAGTCTGATAGCAAGAGACAGCTTTTAAATATATACTGATGGATAGCAGAATGACTAAATGTAGAGGTAGTGAGACTTAGTGGCTATAGAAAGATTATTCCTTGAAGGACACAGAGTTCAGTGACCACATGTACCTTGGGAAAGAGAAAACAGCAGAGACTGACAGTCATAGTCCATAGTTTCGACTGTTCTATGAAGCAATGTACTTTCTGCAGGGATATTAATTAAAGCTCAGAAAATTACTATATCTCTGTAACATCTTGAAACAGCATAGCATGCTGTAGTGTGCTTTCTTCATCTGTAGCTGAACCTAACTTGGCTTGAGGTGCCTTAGATTTACTTTTTTTATGTTCCATGTGTTTTAGATAAAAGAGAAACAGAGACCAGTTATTTTGATTATTTAATATGCCTACATAAGAACTAACTAACTACAACTATTGTTAAATTTGAAGCTGTTTTATTAAGTTTCTCCCTTTAAGATATCCTCAATGCTGTATCTTTTTAAGGAAATTTCAGTACAAATGTGTCTTTTATATAGTAATAAATGTTGATAAATAAAGAGATAGTAATAAAAAACAAAAAAAAACAGATCTGAAAGTAAATCCTAAAAGCATAATTTCTGGTGCAACATGACACAGCATTTTGATATAGATTGAATTTTAACTAAATTTTATCCTCCCCAGTCCTATACACTGAGGAATTTCTTAAAGATAAGCAAACAGAGTTATTATCTAACCAACTTCTCTACTGAAAGATTTAAGTTAGAGGACTAGAAATTAGTCTGTTACAAATTACTGTCTTTTAAATTTATTTCTACATTTTCTTTTTTTTAGATTTATTTACTTATTATGTTTACAGTATTCAGAAGAGGACACCAGATGTCATTATAGATGGTTGTGTGCCACCATGTGGTTGCTAGGAATGGAACTCAGGACCTCTGGAAGAGCAGTCAGTGCTCATAATCTCTGAGGCATCTCTCCAGCCCCTAAATTTATTTCTATATTTTTGTCATCTTTATTCATTTTAATATAATTTGAAACTGTATTTTTGCTTTTTTATAGTTAATTTTTTACAAGATTAAAGTTATATATAAGCTACTGTTTTCTAATCACAGGGATAGCAGAGTATGTGAAATAAATGAGGGGAGGATGCTGAGAACTAAAGACTAAGCAGGGATAATCTTTAGGGAGTGAACAAAATGGAAAAAAGAGAGTTCATCAAAAAGCATTATGAAGATCACCTAGTTAGTAAGCTCTTTTAAAACACTATTTATTTTAATTTTATTTTGAATGGAAATTTTTCTCCTTTCCTCCACCTTATCCCAGTTCTCCTCCAGCCTCTCCCCTCCACCTCACCCCACACATTCAGTTTTTCTTTGGTATTATAGGTCTGCTTATGTCTTTAATCTGTTCTTGATTTATTTTTGGTACTTGTCCAGAAAGCTTTCCATTTCTTTTAGGTTTTTTATTTTAGTAGAATATAGATTTTGAAAGTATGACCTGATAATTCTCAGGACTTCCTGGTGGGTCTGTTGTTATATCCCCCTTTTCATTTCTGATTCTGTTAGTTTGAATACTCTCTCTCTGTGTTTTTGTTGGTTTGGATAATGGTTTGTCTATCTTGTTGACTTTCTCAAAGAACCAACTTTTAATTCATTGATTCTTTCTATTATTTATTCTCTTGGTTTCTATTGTATGGATTTCTGCCCTAAGATTGATTTTTTCATACCATCTACTTCTTCTAAGTGAGTTTACTTCTAATTATTCTAAAGCCTTCAGCTAAGCTTTTAATTCTCTTTTGTGAGATTTCTCTGGTTTTTCATACAGGCATCTAGTGCTATGAATTTTCCTCTTAAGACTGCTTTCATCGTGCCCTATAAGTTTGGGTATTTTGTGGAATCATTCTTATTAAATTCTAGAAAATCTTTGATTTCTTTCTTAACTTTTTCCCTGACCCAGAGGTGTTCAATGTAAAGATGTTCAGTTTCCATGAGTTTGTAGGGTTTCTATGATTTTTATTGTTGAATTCTAACTTTTCGCTCTGATATAATACAAGGGGTTATTTCTATTTTTTGTATCTAATGAGATTTTCTTTATGACCAAGTATGTTGTCAATTTTAGAGAAAGTTCCATAGGGTGCTGAGAAATATGTGTATTATTTTCTGTTTGGATGGAAGCTTCTGTAAATAACTATTAAATCCATTTGCATCATAAAATCTGTTAGGCTCCTTATTTCTTGACTGGTTGACCTATCCAAGGGTGAAAGTGGAGTAATGAAGTCTCCCACTATTAGAGTGTGACATTTGATGTTGGGTTTAAGCTTTAGTAGTGTTTCTTTTACATATGAAGATGCACTTAAATTAAGGGCATAAAAATTCAGGATTGAGATCTCATCTTGATATCTTTTTCTGAGATAAATAAGTAATATCCTTCCTGGTCTTTTTTGATTGATTTTAGTTTAAAGTCTACTTTGTTGAATATTAGGATGACAACACCAACTTGTTTCTTGGAGCCATTTTATTGAAAAATCTTTTCTCAGTCCTTTACTCTGAGCCTGTTTTTGTCTTTGGAGCAGAGGTGTGTTTCTTGTATGGAGCAGAAAGTTGGCTTTTTTGGTATCCATTATCTTAGGGTGTATCTTTTTATAGGAAAGTTGAGTCCCTTGATATTAAGAGGTATATATTAACTGATTGTTATTTCCTGTTGTTTTTGGTGATAGCTTGTGTATATTTTCTTTCTTTGGGCTTTTCTTCTGAGGGATTATTGATTGTTAGTGGTTTCATGGTTATACATGGGTTCCTTAGGTTCAAGTTTTTCCTCTAATGCTTTCTGTAGTGCTAGATTTGAGGATAGGTTTTATTTCAACCTGTCTTTGTCGAGAAATATCTTGATTATTCCTCTTGTGGTGACTGATAGTTTTGCTGGGTATAGTAGTCTGGGTTGGAAGCCACAGTCTTTTATTGTCTGTGTAACTACTGACCAAGACACTTTTGCTTTCATTATTTCAAATGAAACAATGTCTTGCTGGGTTTTTTTATATTGTGATATGTATTCTTGGGCTAGTGTCTGAAAATTGTTTCTGTGGTTCATTATTTATCAGGTCTTAGTAGAATCTTTAGTTGGGGCTATAGGCATTGTGTGTCTCCTGTCTGCTTTGAACACAGAGTCTGCGTGTTTTATTACTCTGGTCAGGCCATGTGATCCTCATGTGTTTCTGATGAATCTGTCTTTATAGGTAATTTGGCCCTTTTCCTTTGCAGCTCTTAATATAATTTTCTTAATTTCTGTATGTTTTGGGGTTAATTATGTAGTGAGCAGAATTTTGGGGGGATCTAATGTATTTGGTGTTCTGTAAGCTTCTTGTATCTTTATAGGCATTTTCTTCTTTAGGTTGGGGTAGTTTCTTTCTATAATGTTGTTGAATACATTATCTGTGCCTTTGAGCTGGTATTCTTCTCCATCTTGTATTTCTATTATACTCAGGTTTGGTCTTTTCATGGTGTTCCAAATTTCCTTAATGTTATGTGTTATGGCCTTTTTTAGTTTTGGTGTTTTCTTTGAGTGATTTATCTACTTTTATTATTGAGTCTTCAACTCCATAGATTCTCTTTCCATCTCTTGGATTCTGTTGGTTATACTTGTATCTATAGAACTAGATCATTTCTTCAGATTCTATACTCGAAGTTTTGCCTTGTTTTGTGCCTTCTTTATTGTTTGTATTACATTTTTTTTTGGTTCCTGGAATGATTCCTTCATTCATTGGATTTCTCTTTATTGTGGTTTTTTTTTTTTTTTTTTTTTTTTTTGTTTTTTTTTTTTTTTTTTTTTTTTTTTTTTTTTTTTTTTTTTTTTTTTTTTTTTTGTGTGTGTGTGTGTGTGTGTGTGTGTGTTTTCTTTCAAGGATTTGTTTATCTCTTCTAATTTCTTATTTGTTTTTTCTTTTATTTCTCTATGGGACTTTTATATCCTCTTTTAAGGCTTCTATATTCTTCATAAAGGTGTTGGTATTGTTGTTTCATCCTGTTTCTTCCTCATTGCTCTTTTCAGGTCTTGGTTTTGTAGAGTTATCACCTTCTTCTTGTGGTTTCTTTTTGCTATTTATATTGTTAGATGTATTTTTGCACTGATTTTTGTCCATCATTTGCTTGGTTCACTCTTAGTCAGTTCTTAGTGGAATCTTTGTCTGTTGTGGCTGCAGGGATTGTATGTTTTCTGTCTTCTCTGAACACAGATTCTGCATGTTTTCTAACTCTGGTGAGACAATGGGATCCTCATTGTCTGAAGCCTTCTTGCTCCCACTCTGTCCTGGACACCATGGAATCACGCTGTTCAGAATGATGTCCATTACTCTGGGTAGAGGCAGTCTGTCTTGGATGCAGGGCCTGACAATCTGTGATGTGACTCCCAGGATCACAGGAAAAGCCTTCTTTCAGTCCTAGTCCAAGGTAGGCCTGGACATAAGTTGAGATATGGGACTGTGTCTCTGGCCTCTGAGATGTGATCTCTGGAAGGCCCAGTGGCTAGAACCCTCTCCTCACTCACTCTGCTCTGGACCTTGGATCCTAGATGTCTGAAGCTGTCTGACTCTGAACCCCATTATTTGGAATTTTTATTGATTTTTGAATAAATTCTTAATTTTTATCCATGTATCCCTTTGTTCAAATTCCTTTCCCCCTCCTGCTCCACCCTGGTATTTTCCCTTCTCCCCATCTCCTTATCTCCTCCCCATCAAGGGCAGGAGGTCACAAAACCCCAAGGTGGCTTAGTTTAGCATCCACTCCAGGCAAGTCTGATTTTGTCCTCCTAATATCAAGACTGAGTTAGGTGTTCCTCCTGAGGGAACTCCAAGGTACTGGTCAGAGGCCTATAGGTGGATAGATTCTTATTCAAAATTAACAAGACTCTAACAGAATTTTATTTTCTTTGTAGAGAAAAATTCTGAATAAGGAAAATATTCTTCAGGCTCTCTATACAAAAATATAAAACTGATCATATTAATTCTTCCCTGTATTTCTGTCCCAACCTTACTCTTTAGAAGCCTATTTTACTAATTGGATCTAAGATCCAAGTGATAATTCTGGATGTCAGTCCTGGATTGCTTTCATGATTATGCTAAACAGTATAAGCAAAAGTTACTTGGAAAAGAAAGGGTTTCGTTCAGTATATAATTCCATTAAGTGTTTATCATTAAGAATATTCTGCTGCCTGCCCAGAGAGGGGATGGGGAGTTGTGGAGAAGAAAAAATGACCTGATGTGGCAGGAGGGGGAAGGGACCTTGAATAAGGATATACAGGGATGAAAAAAAATTCAGAGGGAACGATGAACACAAAGTAAATATATGTGTAGCAATCTTATTTGCATTGTCACCCTTGATAAGTCATGCTTATGATTTCTATCTTCTTTATAGTTATTGTTAACTTATCAGCATTTTGAATTCATTTTACTGTTCTTCTTGATAAATGCAAAATAAATAAAAAAGAAGAAAAAAAAAGAATAGTCAGGACAGGGACAAAAGCAGGGCAAGTACAAGAGGCAAGAACAGAATCAAAGAATGTGGAGTATTTTTATTTAGTAGACCATCTCCCATTGTGTATTCACCCTACATTTTATGCCACCTACTACTGACTGCCTAGAACTATCACTGCCTATATTGAGCTGGGTCTTCCCATATCCAACATCACTCAAGACGTACCACACAGGCTTCTTAGAAGTAAATATGACAGAAATGTTTTCTCAGTTGAAGTTCTCTCAAATCAGATGCCACTATCATGTATTAAGTTGACAAAACCAAACATAAAAAACAAACATAACAATCCAAAACAAATGCTTTCATCAGATTTTAATAATAGATTATCCTAAGTTCCTCATTCTACTTCTGAGTTATATCATTTTACTATTCTATTAATGTTGGACATAATAGTTAGTAGCTCTTTATCTGTGAGAAAGAGGTTTATCTACTTTTATCTCGATGCATATGGGTTGCTGTCTCTGTTTGTATAAGCAGACATCCACCCATCTGTCTGCAGGTACCTACAGAATACAGAAATGAATATAGGAGTCCTGGACATGGATTATACAAAATGATGGCTAAATCCTTGTAGGTGCTATTTATCACACTCATGTGTTCTGGAAGTAGAGCCAGTGCTCTTTATTGCTAAGACAACTATCAATCCTCCTGAGAAAGTTTCTGACAAAACATACTAATGCCATTTCACTGTATGAGCTTGTGATATGTCTAAACAAATAATAATGTCTACCACCAAGGAAACAACTTGAGGTTTTCTTAGCCTGACATGGTAGAAAGGACCGAATGCCATGCATTTTCCTTTGTAATCCATCTGTGTGTTCCATGGTATAAACATGCCTATACACATTTACATAAAAACAACAAATAAAAGCAAAAAGATTATTTAAGTAAGTTAGTTCATATAAAATTAGTTAAGTTAAAAGGAACCTGTGAAATGTCATTTACTACAAACACCACAAATTTATCAGTTACTTCCAAATTTTTCTCAAACTATATATTCAAGGTAAATTATTATCCATTGCTTTAACATTTTCACAATTTACTCAAGACATACCTTCTTAGAACCTTTTTTTTTTGGATCCCCTGGACACAAATTCAGTGGAACTTAAAATTTGTAAAATGGAGAGATATTTTTCTTCAAAACTGATAAAAGAAGAGGAAATGCATAGATATCAACTCAAAGAGTTATTGCATGCATACATTTTTGTTTTCAGCCCATTCAGTGTTTCTGTCATAAAGAACTTACTTAATGTTTTATGTTGCCAAAAATGACAATTTTTAGAATGTTCTTTTATATCAAGGACCAAATTTGGTTTAGCTAATGTCACCACTGACAGAAGATATTTTATATAATTTTTACAGTTATGAGAAACTGGTGTAACTCTTCATTTTATCTGTACAGCAACACTAATTCAGGAATTTGCAGTGTTCCCTAGGGGAGACACACCCTTGCTAGGAAAAAATAAAAAATCAATTATGTCCTTGTGGTGACTGATTAGTCTTCTAAAGTGAAGCTGCATATTTAACTGTTGATGTTTCTGATTTTCTAGATTCCTAATGAGGACAGAAGAAAGTTAGAAGGAAAGATGGATATTGATGACGAGCCCACCTGCTCTGTCCATGTATGAGAAAACAAATACTATCATTAGAATGCAGTCTATGATATTCATATGTGGGATAGAAGAGAAATAGTGATATAAAGAATGGCATGATACAAATTAATAAATAAGGACATATTCTACAAATGTACTGCATTTTAATTATCCTTTATCATGTAGTAGACATTCAACCTGAATCCACTTCCTACCTACTGTATATCAGAAAAATGTCTAACATAGTTTAGAGAGTTCTTCGTGTATGTCTACAGAAATGCCATATGGGAGTTATGTAGCTGTACTATTTGTAGTTTTATGAGGAAATTACACACTGATTTCACAATGAATATAGCCTCCATTTTACATCTATCCTCATTGTTCTGGAATCTTGACAGTTCATTTTGCAGCTATTGAGAAGTTCAAAAATGCTCAGACATTGTTTTTATATAATAAATACACTCCAGCTTCATTATCTGGCCCAGATGACAGCAATGCTTCATTTTAACAATAGCCTTGATGCATTTTTTTTTTCTCCAGATTTAGACTGTCTCAGAATTACAGTAATACATTCAGACTTTCAAATTTCCTGTTCATGATATTTGAGTAACATGATATTTAGTATTGTATTTTGTAATGCTTTCTGGAATGATGAGATACTTAGGGATACTTTAGCCCATATTTTAAGGAAGAAACATCAAGAAAGAAACTATAATCCTGAAACAGGGACATGAATATGAGATGTTGTTCCTTTCTAAAATCTGAATTTATCCAAGAGACTTAGACTGTGCTAATTATTCAGCACTGTATGTGGATACAAGCACAAGTGAGTTTAAATTTTAACATTTCCTCAAGTAAACAGAAGGAGGAGATATAATACAATACGAGAGAACACAGAGAACCTGTTTTCCTGAGCAGATCTTTATTGAGGTCAATATGAAGCCAGTATCATTTGCATAAGTACTTTTTTCTTCTAGTGTTCATGCCTCTTAGAATGATATAAAAAGGCATTTCTCTGGTGTGTGGCATGACACAGTTGAACTCAGGGAAAGCAGAAAGATGGTTTCTACATCTCAGCTCCTTGGGCTTCTGCTTTTCTGTGTTTCAGGTATGAGTTTTTAGACGTGGTAAAAGTATAGATGCTAATTAAATACAAATTTTTCTTGATTCATTAGAAAGCCCAGCATCACATTAAATTTGACCTTTTATTTAAAGAAATGGAAGCAAAAATGTCTTATTTCTTTTTTAGAATGGTTTAGAAGTAACTTTCATATTAAAAACATCTTGTTCTACTAATATTTCTTGTATGTTTTCAGGATGCAGAGGTGATATTGTGCTGACTCAGACTCCAGCCACCCTGGCTGTGACTCTAGGAGATAAAGTCACCATGACCTGCAAGGCCAGCCAGGGTATTGGTACTAACTTACACTGGTATCAGCAGAAACCAAACGAGGCTCCAAGGCTCCTTGTCAAGTATGCTTCCAAGTCTGTCTCTGGGATCCCCTCCAGGTTCAGTGGCAGTGGGTCAGGGACAGATTTCACCCTCAGCATCAACAGTCTGGAGCCTGAAGATGTTTCAATTTATTACTGTCAACAAGGTAGCAGCTGGCCTCTCACAGTGATACAAACCATAACAAAAACCACCAAGGAAGCAGAAGTGTGAGCCTGGGCTGCTTCAGCTGCTTCTAGTGCTGCCTCCACCTTCCTCAATGTGTTTTACAGATGCATACAGTCTTGCAGATTATAGGGAAAATTAAAATGAAGAAGTCGGAAAAGCTTGCATGCCTATGAACACATCAGTGTGCTTCAGCTCCAGAATACATAGCCTACAATTACTTTCATGGTGAAATTTTTTTTGTTTAGTGTGTACTACAACCCAGATAAAAGCTCATTATGGACACAGAGAAAAATATTGATTTTCTTTTTCTTATAATTTTAGCAAGTGCATAGCTGTAAATTTCTGCATCTGCTTCCTCAGTTGCTGGATAAAGATTATATGATGACATTAGGGTGAACATCAAATTGATTACAGGGGAAGACCAGTCCAAGCATCCTCTCTACCATTTCATGGAGTCTTAGTTTTAGCTGGGATCTTGCAAGTGAATCCTTGGGCATTTCCCTGGCATCAGGTTTATTCCTAACCCCAACTAAAAAGACTCCATCTATCATGATATCAATCTCTTTGTCCTCTTTCTGTGTTTTTCTCCTAACCTATTCATCCCATGTTCTGAACATTTCCTCATGTTCTCTTTCCATCTCCCCTTACCTCCTCCAACATGATGATGCCAATTTACTGAGATCAATTTTATCTATTTTTCATTCCCTGAGGTATCTATAAATGTCCTTCCTGGAGTCCTCCCTGTTACATAGCTGCCTAGTTTTCCTTTGCTGTACATTTAAAAATCACTTATGAGTGAGAACATACCATGTTTTGTGAGTCCGTGTTACCTCACTCAAAATGTACCTTAAATCGCTAATAGGCACTTAGAGAACTTCTTAACATTCTTAGCCATGAGGAAAATACAAATCAAATTAACACTAATATACCATGTTATACCTCACCACACCTACCAGATTGACTAAGGAAAAGAAAACACTGATGATAGCCTATAATGTAGGAGATCTGAAGTAAGTGGAACACTCTTCCACTGAATGTGAGAATGTAAACTTATATACCCACTTTGATAATCACTATTTTGTTTTCATAAACCTGAAACTAATTTTCCTCATAATACAGCAATTCAACTGGTGGGCAAATGTCCAAAAGATGCATATATTTACCACGGGGTCATTTGCTCAACTATGTTCATAGCAGCATAATTAGTATTAGGGAGCACCTTGAAACAACCTAGATTCCCCAACGTATCAAATGGATAAAAAATGGTACATTAACACAATTGAGTACTACTCAGCAATTAAAGAAACATTACATCTTGAAATTTAAAGGGAAATGGATGGAATTAGAAAGAAACATACTAAGTAAATACATTTAAATACCAGCACAATTAATTTTATTCATTCAGAATCAGGTTTCTCTTTTATTATTTTTTTATTTTTCGGTTTTTTATGAATAAAGAAGTCACATTTTCTATCCCTGTATATCCTTATTTAGAGCCTCTTCCCCCTCCCACCACATCAGTTTATTCTCTCTTCTCCACATCTCCCCATCGTCCCCCAGCATGGGCAGGAGGTCCCAAAGTCCCAAGGTCCCAATATTGCTCAGTTCAGCCTCAAATCCTGGAAAATCCAGTTTTCTCCCTCCAACATAGAGTCTGAGTCATTAGTTCCTATTGGGGGAGTGGGATCCCAGGTGTCATACCAAGATGTTTCAGATCTCAAGCTGTTCAGATATTGTGGTTTGCATCTTGGGCATGCTTTTCTTTTTTTCTTTTTTGTTTAGAGTCCACTATTGAGTGAGTACATCCCCTGCTTATCTTTCTGGGTTTGTGATACCTGGCTCAGGAGGATATTCTCCAATTCTGTCCATTTGCATCCATTAAAAAATTTAAAGATATCATTTTTTCTTACTGCTGAATAGTACTCCATTGTGTAGATGTATCAAAGTTTGTTAATCCATTCTTCAGTTAAGGGGCATCTAAGTTGTTTCCAGGTTCTTGCTATTATGAATAATGCTGCTATGACCATAACCCAGCTATTGCATTCAGAGTGCAATTGTGTGTCTTTAGGGTATACACCCAGAAGTGGTTGCTGGGTCCTTGGGGAGATTGATTCTCAGTTTTCTGAGAAACTGCCATACTGCATTCCAGAGTGGCTGAACAAGCTTACCCTCTCACCAACAATGGAGGAGTGTTCCCCTTGATCTGCAACCTCTCCAGCATAGGCTGTCATCTGTGTCTTTTATCTTAGCCAATCAGACAGGAGGCAGGTGGTATCTCAAAGTTGTTTTGATTCGCATTTCTTTAATGGCTAAAGATGATGAACACTTTTACAGGTGCCTTTCAGTTATTTATAATTCTTCTGCTGGGAATTCCCTTTTTAGTCTGAACTCCATTTTTGATTGGGTTATTCAAGTTATTGTGCTCTAGATTCTGGAATTCTTTATATAATTTAGACATTAATCTTCTATCACTTGTAGAGTTGGTGAAAATCTTTTCCCATTCTGGAGGCTGTCATTTTGTCCCATTGACAGTGTTCTTTGCTTTACAGAAGCTTCTCAGCTTCATGAGATCATGAGATCATGAGATCAGCTTCATTGATTGTTGGTCTTAGTGTCTGTGCCACTGGTGTTATATTTAAGAAGTGTTTACCTGAGCCAATTTGTAGAGGTGTATTTCCCACTTTCTTTCCTATCAAGTTCAAAGAGGCTGGGTTTATGTTGAGGTCTTTGATCCACTTAGATTTGAGTTTTGTGCAGGGTTACAGCCTTGGCAGATTCAGTTTTCTTCTGATGCACTAATTAGTGATATATGACCCACCATCTAGATGTTGTGAATACCTTCCACTTTTGTCAGTATTGATACTTTTACAAAAAATTACAAATATTCATATTTTGTATGGATGAGTAAAAAAAAATAAGGCATTCTATGTGATTTTTTAAAATATATTTTAAGATGTAGAGATTTTCTATTGGGAACTATGTTCATGCAAACTCATCAACTTATGTACCAGGTATCTTTTATTCATTGAAAGTATTGTGAACCTTATACTATGTGACCCGATCTCAAAAACCTTGATGTTAAGGCTGAATGAAAAGATATTTTACATAACATAGTCTTTGTTTGATGAGAGTGAAAATGCATAAAAATACATATAATATAATAATAAAATAACAAAAAGAGAAAAAATTGAATAAAAAGATATTTTTATAATACTGTAGTCTTTGATGAGAGTGAACATGCATATAAATGTGAATTTTTTGTTTTTAAAAGTTACCTTTCTTTACAAATTGTGATAATTTTTCTATATTTTGAAATTTATGGTTCTTGACATTTACTTTTATGCCTCAAATTATTATGATGATTTCACTTGCACGTGGAATGAGTTGGGGATAATTTTGCACAGGATTATCTCTTCTCATTTCTCTCTCTGACCTACTTAAAATTTTCTCCATGTCAACAAGACTGCTCTGAAAAAATGGGTTTATTTTTGGTTATGACCTGTTAAATCTTATGCAATATTTCTATATAAAACCATATATAAATATCTTACCTCAGATAGGACTTGAAACTCTTCATGCAACTAATGGCACTGTCCAAAGTGAATGGCTGACTGATCTTCCCTTTTTCCAATTGACAATTCAGAGAAGAAAATAGAGAAGCAGACATTTGCTACAATCAGTGATAAAGGATGTATTCTTTCATTAGTAAGAAGAAAAACATTTTTAGTGTAAAAATGTAAATAATTTTTTTAATGAATTTACAAACAAGATCACTAGCCAATAGATTAAAGTAGTCACTCCAACACTTATTTTCTAAGTCCTAATCCCTACATATTTCAGTAAACTCCAGCTGGGAAGGTCTTTATGAAGCTGTGTAACTCTGCTTGGGGGGTCTAGTCTTTGAATATAAATTGCTTTTAATGGACTTATACACCATAAAAAGACAACAATATAACAGAGATAAAACATGCAAAACAATTAGCTTTTTATCCCAAGAATTTTGCCCTTTCTTATTACCTACTATTGGTGGGAGGAAAAAGATACCTTGAATAAGGATATACAGGTATAGAAAATGTGACTTTATTCATAGTAAAGAAAAAAGAAAGAGGAAAACAAAAGAACCTTGAAACAACCTAGTTGCCCCTCAACTGAGAAATAGATTAATAAGCTGTGGTAAATACACAATGGAGTACTACTCAGCAGTAAGAAAAAATGATATTCTATAATTTGCAGGCAAATGGATGGATATGGAGAATATCCTCATGTGTGTGGTTTCACAAGCCCAGAAAGATAAACAGCGGATGTATTAACCCATTAGTGGATTTTAAACAAAAAGCAAAGCATGTCCAAGCTGCAAACCACAAACCCAGAACATGTTGGGATCTGAAGCACCCTAAACTGGCACTTTGGAGCCCATTCCCTCCAGAGGAACACTTGAGCCAATCTTGATGGGGGGATGAGGAAAGTGGATATGCCTGGAGTGGATGCTGAAGTAAGCTTCCTTGGGGTCTTGGGACCTACTGTACTTGCTGGGGAGGAGATAAGGACATGGGGAAAAGAATGACTTGTAGGGGTGGGAGGGGAAGGTCATTTGTACAAGGGGATATGTTGAATAAAAAATGAGACTTTATTAATAATAAAAAATGAGAAATAGAAACAAAAAAAACAAAAAACCTGTAAATGAATTAGGGTATGTTTAAATTATATGTAGGCATAATAGAGAAAATAAAAAAAAAAGAAAAAGGATAGAGAAAGTCCTTAAAAGAAAAAGAAATAGAGTATAAAGAAATAATAATAAGTCACATAAAAATGGAAAATACAAAGACTCTCTGGATACTGTATATTATTTCTTGTCTTTATTTTTACTATAAAGGAAATAGTAAAAGCTGCTAAAAGCCATTTTAATGTAAGTGCTGTTACATTAATCCAACCTATATATTTGGTAAATGAGTTGGCATTAAAAAGGTAATCCAAAGATATCCTGCTTTGGAGAAGAGTTTTTTTTCTTTTAGTTTGTGCAGAAAATGAGAAGATGTGGATGTATTCCCAGTTAAGGAAAAGAAAGTTTGATTGAGGAAGACCCTCTGCAAAATGCTCAGTGGAAATGGATGTCCTAGATGATTCAGAATTTCAGAGCACCTCCGTTATAGTTTCCTCTGAGTTAGTCATTCAAAACAACTCCAAGGAGACTGGCTGAGATGATCCAGTCTTACAGACTACTCCACTAAAGACTTATCTTTAATCCTAAAATTTTCTCTGGATTCCCATATGATTATCAGTGCCCCTCCCTCACATTCAGCAGGAAGTAGCCTAGGGAACTATGCCCACATTCCTAAAGATCGGTTATGAATGTTTATGTTTGTTTACAGTGTTAAACATAATTTGATATAGATGACAGGTTAAAAAGGATATTAGATTTTGGGTTCTTTTTGTTTTAAAAAGAGAAAAAGGGAAAATGTGGTAGGATTATGCTGGTAATGTAAATATTGGTTTTTCCCTATGTGTGGTGGAAATATTCACTGTATGCTCTGTGTATGGTAAATAAAGTAGATGTTTTGGCTTATGTGGAGCACCATAGAAGTGGGTAGAGGATCAGAGGACAGACTGGTAGAAGGAGGGTGGACTTAATCAGTCTCCATCCGTCCCCTGAAGAAGAGACATGTAAGGAATCCAGGTGAGCAATAGGCTGTGCCACATGGCAGATAGAATACTAGAAGAGGGTTGAGTTAAGATGAAAGTGCTAGCTAGTAATGTGCTTGTAACATAGGCCAAACAGTATGAAATTAATATGAGCATTTGATTCATTTCTTTGGGGGGAAAAAGCCGCCTTGTCAAGGTCCAAACCTCTGGCCCAAATTGGCCTGGGAAATATTCTACAACACCTATGGGTTTAATAAAAGCTGTTTGACCAAAAGACAGACAGAAAGTATGAACAGGGCTACCAGAGAGATGCCAGACACAGAGCAGCAAGAGAGACAGATGCCAGAATCACCAAAGCTGCCAAGAGATTCACAGGGAATGCTACTCTGGGAAAAGTTACCTAGCCACATGGCTGAATAACATAAGAGAGATGGGTTAGTTGAAAAATAAAGAGCTAGCAGGTTATATGCCTGGTCCCTAGGCCAATCAGTGTAAAAATAATAGAAACCTATGTGTGATTACTTGAGTCAAAGCAGAGCCAATAGTGAGCCTAAACCTTTGGTCCAGGCCCAGAAAGTCTTGGCCAGAAATATACTGCAACAACTTGGTGTGGAGATTATAATATGAGTGCCTTAAAAATAAATACTTTTTATCCTTCAGAAAAGAAGTATGTGTGTTTTTCTTCCCAGAGGTGCATATTTTTCCCAGTTTCTCAGCATTGCAGAAAGCTGGTTTTTCTACAATAAATATCCATTCAAATTTTCAAAAAGCCCATATAAAATGTTTTAGATATAGTGAATTAAGGTTATTTTTCCCAAATTCCTATCACCATGTGTTATCTCAGTTCTTGATGGAGGCATTTTAATTTGCATTTCCCTGATGACAATGTATTTTGAACAATTAAAAATACTTATTAGGGAGCTGAAGAGATGGCTTAATGGTTAAGATTACTGAGTTTTTTCCAGAGAACAAAGGTTTAATTTCTAGCATGCACATGGAAACTCAAAACTCTCTATGACTCCAATTACAGAGGACCAAACCCAACAATCAAGGCAAAACACCAATGTCATAAAATTAAAAATAATTAAATATAAAATTAAAACTGCTTTTTAGCTACATATATAATATTTTGTAATATTTCATTTTTATGTATGTGCAGTTATGAGTGTTTGTTTAAATGCAAACCATTTGTATGATACTTCCTGGAAAGGTCAGATAATGGTGGTGTTGATTTCATTCTTTGAAGGTAAATTTACAGTTGATTGTAAATCATCTGACAAGGTTAATGAGATTCAAACTTAGATTTTCTGGAAGAGCACCAAGAACTTTTGACTACTGTTCCCTTTGTCTAGCTCCTGTCATAACAATCTTTGTTCAAAGTTACAATACTTTTTAAAGAGAAGAAATATTTTAGTGGTTGATTTAATGAGTTTATGCATATAAACTCATAAATTTTCATGGTATGGTATGAATTATTTAGTTAAAAGTGGTTCTATGAAACATTTAGACAGTTTATCATAAAATATACAATGCAAACATTTAAAAAGAAAGAGGACAGGAAAACAGAGAGTTTATGTGCAGATTATACTTCTCTCTTCTTTCTTTAAATCTGATCCCAAAGTCTCATTGCTATCACTACAGCAGACCACTAGCTGAAGCATTTACTTTTTATCTGCCCTCGGGTCAAGGGAATCACAGAAATATTTCCCTCCAACTTCCCTATCCCAATCATTCTGATATCCTAACTCCAATGCCAGATGGAAGGCAGCATGCAACTGGGCTGTCAAAAAGTTGGCTGATCACATGCCATTCAGAGTCCTCAAGATTCCAAAGTTACACCTCTAGATCTCCCTCAGTAATGCCCGAATCCTACCACAAAGAAGTTCCACTAAAATCAAGAAGATGACGTGACTGTCATGCTTTCCATTCCTACCTACTATAGCACTTGAGGTCAGAGCAGTAAGACAACTGAAGTTCAATAGGATAAAAGTGGAAAGAATACAGTCAAATTGTCATTTTTTGTACATGATATGAGTCTATACATAAGTGTTTCTAAAAATTCTACTAGGAAACAGTTGATAAAGACTTCAGCAAAATAGCTGAATAGAGTCAAAAAATTAACTCAAAAAATCAGTAGCTGTCCTACATACAAATGACAAACTGAAAGAAAATGACGAAAAGAAATCTTTTACAATAATCACAAAAAATAAAAAATATATTTGATCAAATATAAACAAGCCAGTTAAAGAGTTATATAATAAATAACTTTATGATGTTGAAGAAATAAATTGAAGAAGATATCAAAAAATGAAAGCTCTCCTGTGTAAACAGATTAAATTAATTAAAATAATAAAAATGGCCACTCTACTAAAGACAAGCTACAATTTCAGTGCAACTGCCCACACAATTATAACAAAATTTTAAACAAACCTTGAAAAACAGCATATAGATTAATATAGAAAAAAAACACACAAATACACACACACACAAACTACATATTTGATAAAACACTGATATATAAATTACAAGAACTCAAAAATCTAGTTATCAAGAAAAGAAATAATACAATTTAAAAAAAAAATTCCAGACCTAAACAAAAAGTTCTCAAAAGAGAAAAACTAAATATCTGAAAAACACTAAATAAGTGTTCAACATCATTATTTATTAGGAAATTTCTAATCCAAGTAACTATGAGATTTCATTTTATATCCATCAGGGGGTTGATCCATAGCTTAATAAAATTCCATTCTACAAATGTACTGCATTTTAATTATCCACTTATCATGTAGTGGACATTTTACTTGAATCCATTTCCTACCTTCCTTATATCAGAAAAATATCTGCCATAGGCTATAGAATTCTTCATGTATATCTACTGGAATGCCATATGTGAGTCATGTCTAGCAGTACTATTTGTAGCTGTATGAGGAAAATGCACACTGATTTCACAAAGAATAAGGGCTCCCTTTTACTCCTATTCTCATTTTTCTGGAAACTTGACAGTTTATGTTGCTGCTATTGAGGAGTTCAAAAATGCTCAGACATTGTTTTTATATAATAAATATACTCCAGCTTCATTATCTGGCCCAGATGACAGCAATGCTTCATTTTAAAAATAGCCTTGATGCATTTTTTCCCCTGATTTATACTGTCTCAGAATTACAGTAATACGTTCAGACTTTCAAATTTCTTGTTCATGGTAATGAGTAACATGATATTTAGTATTGTATTTTGTAATACTTTGTGGAATGTTGGGATAGATATGTATACTTCAGTCCATATTGTATGTAAGACACAACAAAAAAGAAAACATAACCCTGGAACAGGGCCATGATTATGAGATGTTATTTCTTTCTAAAATCTGAATGTATCCAAGAGACTTAGACTGTGCTAATCTTTCATCACTGTATGTGGATACAAGCACAAGTGATTTTAAATTTTAACGTTTCCTCAAGTAAACAGAAGGGGGAGATATAAAACAATATGAGAGAGCACAGAGAACCGGCTTTCCTGAGCAGATCTTTATTGGGGTCAATATGAAGCCAGTATCATTTACATAAGTACTTCTTTCCTCTAGTGTTTATGCCTCTTAGAATGATATAAAAAGACATTTCTCTGGTGTGTGGCATGACACAGTTGAACTCAGGGAAAGCAGAAAGATGGTTTCCACAACTAAGCTTCTTGGGCTTCTGCTTTTCTGGGTTTCAGGTATGAGTGTTTAGACGTTGCAAAAATTATAGATGTTAATTGAATACAAAATTTTCTTGATTCATTAGGAAGCCCAGCATCACTTTAAATTTGGTGTTTTGTTTAAAGAAATTGACACAAAATGTGTTTTTATTGTTTAGAGTAGTTTAGAAGTAACTTTCATATGAAACATCTTGTTCTACTAAAATTCCTTTTATGTTTTCAGGATGCACAGGTGATATTGAGCTGACTCAGACTCCAGCCACCCTGGCTGTAACTCCAGGAGATAAAGTCACCCTGACCTGCAGATCTAGCCAGGGTATTAGCAATAACTTCCACTGGTATCAGCAAAAAACAAATGAGGCTCCAAGGCTTCTTGTCAAGTATGCTTCCCAGTCTGTGTCTGGGATCCCCTCCAGGTTCAGTGGCAGTGGGTCAGGGACAGATTTCACCCTCAATATCAACAATATGGAGCCTGAAGATGCTTCAGTTTATTTCTGTCTACAGAGTAACAGCTACCCTCTCACAGTGATACAGACCATAACAAAAAACACCAAGGAAGCAGAAGTGTGAGCCTGGGCTGCTTCAGCTGCTTCTAGTGCTGCCTCCACTTTTCTCAATGTGTTTTAAAAATGCAGACTGTCTTGCAGCTTAGAGAGAAAATGGAATGACGAAGTCTGAAATGTTCTCCTGCCTATGAATACTTTACTCTGCTTCAACTACAGAATAGTTACTTAGCCTACAGTTACTTTCATGGTGCAATTAGTCTTTGTTTAGTGTGTACTATAACCAAGAGTCACTCATTAGTGAACTCTAAATATAAAAGCAAAAAGCAAAGCATGTCCAAGCTGCAAACCACAATCCCTGAATGCCTTTGTATCTGAAACACCTTGGAGTGGCACCTTTGATCCCACTCCCTCTAGGGGAAAACCTGACTCAATCTTGATGTTGGGGTGAGGAAACTGGATCTGCCAGGAGTGGAGGCTGACCTGAGCAATATTGGGACCTTGGAACTTCCTGCCCCTGCTGGGGAGGAGATGTGGAGATGTGGAGAAGAGAGAGTGACCTGAGTGTGTGGGATGAGGAAGGGTCCTTGAATAAGGACATACAGGGATAAAAAATGTGACTTTCTTCATAATCAAAAAACAATAAATTGGAAAAGAAAAGATAGCATATAGAAGGGAAAGCAATGGATCTCTTCCCTCCTCCAGCCTATCTACCTAAGAAAAGGAGCCTTTCTATCATTTGGCTTGGCTGGAAATCAACCCAAGCTTACCACATCTCTATTTGTAGTGCCAGAGCAACAGTTGAGAAACAATCCTACTGTCCTCATTCTCACAGCCCATTTAGTTCTATCTCACCGTGGAATCCAGTCACCAAAACACCATGCAATAAACTGCTTGGCATTGCGTCTCTCCAAACCCAGCTCTTTCTCTGTTAGGTTATTCAGAAAGTCTTATTCTGGCACTGTCTTCCCTGGGTCAATACAACCACCCCCATAAGTTTCAGCAGAGATAAGCATTTGTATTAACATATATTTGTTTGCTTTCTACTACTGTGATAAAACCATGACCATAAGCACCTTGAGGAGGGAAGGACTTATATTACCTTATGCTCCCAGGTAACAATGCATTAAGTAGGAAAGCCCAGGTGGGAACTTGGAAGTAGAATGTGGAGCAGAACCCATAGAGGCATGTGCTTCCCAAATTTGCTCCCCATGGCTTGCTCAACTACTCTTCTTATGCAGACAGGCCCTCCAAGCTACATCAGGCAGGCCCTCCTACATTAAGAAAATGCATCACAGAAATACTTACAGGCTAGTTTGACAGAGGAATTTCTTTTATTGAGTTTCTTACTTCTGGAGGGATTTGAATTTATGTCAGATTAAAGTATTTATCTGGAGTTGCAGGTATAAATGGCAGGTACCAAACAAACCTACTGTTGGGGGGAGTCAATGGGATGTATGTAAATAAGTCCAGAACCAGGAAAGTTGAATCAATATAGTTGGAGCCAATTGAGAAATGAGGTCTGTGGTAGTTTGAATAAAAATGGACCCTATAAAAACACAGGGAGACGTAGCAGTGTTAGAAGTGTGGTCTTGGACTGTAGAGATGGCTCAGAGGTTAAGAGCACAGGCTTAATACAGAGGTCTTGAGTCCAGTTCCCAGCAACCACATGGTGGCTCACAACAATCTATAATGACATCTCGTACTCTCTTCTGTTTACTGTATACATAATAAATAAATAAATCATTAATAAAGTTAAAAAAAACCAAGAGCCATCCTTCTGCTGCATACAAGAAACACACATCAAACACAAAGACAGACACAGGCTCAGAGTAAAGAGTTGGGAGAAGATTTTCCAAACAAATGGTTCTAAGAAACAATCTTGGGTTGCCATCCTAACAAAGAGGACTTTAAGATAAAAGCAATTAAAACGGACCAAGATGGTCATTACTTATTCATCACAGGAAAAATTGGTAAAGAGGAAATTTCAATCCTTAATATTTATGCCCCTAATATAAGGGCACATACCTATATAAAAGAAACATTGCTAAAGCTCAAATCCCACATCACTTTTTACACCCTAATAGTGGGAGACATTGACACCTGACTTTCACTCCTGGATAGGTTACACAGGCAGTGATTCAATAGTGAAATAAGGAGTCTAAAAGAGGTTATGATGCAAATAGATTTAACAGATATTTACAGAGGCTTCCACCCAAATGCAAAGGAATATACATATTTCTCAGCTCCTCACAAAACTTTCTTTAAATTGATCACATACTTGGTCATAAAGCAAACATCAACAAATACAAAAAATAGAAATAATTCCTTGGGTCAATGAGGACCACCAGGGCCTAAAGTTAGAGTTCAACAACATCAAAAATCAAAGAAAGCCTACCAACTCATGGAAACTAAACATCACTCAGCTGAACCATCTCTGGGTCAAGGAAGAAATTAAGACAGAAATCAAAGTCTTCCTAGAATTTAATGAAAATAAATCCACAAAGTATCTAAACTTGTGGGACACAATGAAAGCAGTCTTAAGAGGAAAATTCATAGCACTAGATGCCTACATGAAAAACCTAGAGAAAACCTACACTAGAGACCTAACTGCTCGGCTGAAAGCCTTAGAACAATTAGAAATGAACTCACCAAGAAGGAGTAGACTGCAGGAAATAATCAAATTAAGAGCTGAAATCAATACAATTGAAACAAAAAGAGCAATACAAAGAATCAATGAATCTAAGAGTTGGTTCTTTGTGAAAGTCAACAAGATAGAAAAGCTCTTATCTAAACTAATCAAAAATCAGAGAGAAAGTATCCAAATCAGCAAAATCAGAGATGAAAGGGGGACATAACAACAGGCCCCCAGGAAATCCAGAGAATTATCAGATCATATTTTGAAAATATATATTCCACAAAATTTAAAAACCTAGAAGAAATGGACAGCTTTTTGGACAGGTACCATTTACCAAAATTAAATAAAGAACAGATTAATTACCTAAACAGACCTATAAACCATAACGAAATTGATGCTGTCCTTAAAAGACTCCCAAGAAAGGAAAGCCCAGGTCCAGATCTTTTCATTGAAGAATTCTACCATACATTCAAAGAATAATTACTACTATTACTCCTCAAACTATTTCACACAGTAGAAACTGAAGGAATATTGCCAAATTCCTTTTATGAGGCCATAATTACCCTAATACCCAAGCCACTCAAAGACACAACAAGGAAGGAGAATTACAGAACAATTTACCTCATGAATATTGAAACTAAAATTCTAAACAAATTTTGGCAAAACATATACAACAACATATAAAAAATATCATCCACCACGAACAAGAAGACTTAATCCCCCAAATGCTGGTTAAACATACAAAAAGACATAAATCTCATCCATCGTATAAACAAACTAAAGTAACAAAATCACATGATCATATCCTTAGATGCTAAAAAAGCCTCTGATAAAATTCAACACTTCTTCATGATAAAATGTCTGGAGGGATCAGGAATACAGGGAAAACATCTCTGTATAATAAAGGCAATTTATAAGAAGCGAACAGCCAACATGAACCTTATTGGAGAAAAACTCAGAATAATTCCACTAAAATTAGGAACTAGACAAGGTTGTCCTCTACCCCTTATCTATTCAATATAGTTCTCAAAGTTTTAGCTAAAGCAATAAGGGAATGAATGGAGATTGAGGGGATACAAATTGGAAAAGAAGAAGTGAAACTATCTCTATTTGCAGATGATATGGTTATATACATAAGTCACCTACAAAATTCTTTTTTTTCCCTTCTTTATTTTGTATTTATCAAAAAAACAGTAAAAATAATTTAAAAATGCGGAAGCGTTAACAATAACTATACAGAGGATAATAATCATAAGCATGGCTTATCAAGGGTGGAAATGCAAATAAGATTGCTACACATATATTTTCTTTGTGTTCAGCTTTCCCTCTGAATTTTTTTTCCATCCCTGTATATCCTTATTCAAGGTCTCTTCCCCCTCCCACCACATCTGGTCATTTTACTTCTCCGCAACTCCCCATCCCCTCCCTTGGCAGGGAGCAGACAGTCCTATGGTCACACTGGCCCAACAATGCTTGGATCAGTCTTCACTCCTGGCCAAATCCAGTTTTGTCCCCCCTCCCTCAAGACTGAGTCAGGTGTTCCTATAGATGGACTGGGGTTTGAAGGGTCAGTCCAGGGTGTTTCTGATCCCAAGCTATTCAGTGGTTGTGGTTTGCTGCTTGGGCATGTTGGGCATGTTTGCATTATTTGTAATAGCAAGAACCTGGAAACAACCTAGATGTCCCTCAACTGAAGAATGGATTAACAAACTGTGGTACATCTACACAATGGAATACTACTCAGCAGTAAGAAAAAATGATATCCTAAAATTCACAGGCAAATGGATGGATTTGGAGAATATCCTCCTGAGAGAAATATCACAAACCCAGAAAGATAAGCAGGGGATTCTCACTCATTACAGGACTCTAAACAAAAAAGCAAAAAGCAAAGCATGTCTCAGCTGCAAACCTCAACCACTGAACAGCGTGGAATCTGAAACCCCTTGGACTGACACCTTGGATCCCAGCCCCCTAGAGGAACACCTGACTCAGTCTCGATGTTGGGGGGAGAAAACTGGTTCTGCCAGGAGTGGAAGCTGAACTGAGCAATACTGGGATCTTGGGACCTCCTTCCCATGCTGGGGGTGGGGAGATGGGGAGATGTGGAGAAGAGAGAGTGACCTGAGTGGGTAGGAGGTGGAAGGGTCCTTGTATAAGGATATGCAGGAATAGAAATTGTGACTTTATTCATAATAAACATTATAAAATAGAAAAGAATCTCAGAATTGTGTCCGGAGAAAAGTCACACAGTGTACAGATACCATGTTCTGAGCAGACAGCAAACTCACAAGTCCTCAAACCACAACGAATTAAGAACTGAATAAGGGCCATCAGCTTAAACAATAGGCAGATGCCAGTTCATGAATACAAATAACAATATAAAGAACAACAAGGCAACAACAAAGACACTGACAGCTCTACAACACCAAGACATGAACAGAGCAATGAAGAGGAAACAGAAGGAAACATCCTCAACAAAACCTTCATAAAGAGTATAAAAGCCTTAAAAGAGGATACAAAAATTTTCCTTAAACAGATAGAAGAAAATATGAAATAAAAAATTGGAAGAGATGAACAAATCCATGAAGGAAAATAAAACAGAAGAAAAGGAAAACCTACAAATTAAAGAAACATTCTAGGAGCTAAAAATTGAAATAGAAGCAACAAAAAAGGCACAAGTGAGGCAACGTTGGAAATAGAAAAACTGAAGAAAAGAGCTGAAACTATAGATACAAGCATAACCAATATAATCTAAGCGATGGAAGAGAATTTCTGGGGTGGAAGACTCAATAGCAGAAATAGATACATCAGTCAAAGAAAATACTAAAAACAAAAAGGCCATAAGACAAAATGTTCAGGAAATGTGGGAAACCATGAAAAGACCTAACCTGAGAATAATAGGAATAGAAGAAGGAGAATTATACCAGCACAAGGGCACACAAAATGTGTTCAATAAGATTATAGAAGAAAACTTTCCTAACTTAAAGATGGAAATGCTGATAAAGACACACAATGCTTACAGAACACCAAATAGATGTGATCCCCCAAAACAGTCAGCTGGCCACATATTAATCAAGCCACAGAACATACAGAACAAAGAAAAATTATTAAGAGGTACAAAAGAAAATGGCCAGCTTACCTATAATGGCAGACCCACCAGGATAAATCCTAACTATTCAATGGAAAAAATAAAAGCAAGAAGGTCTTGGTCTGAAGTTATACAGACACTAAAAGTACATTGCTGCCAACCTAGACTACTTTACCCAGCAAAACTATCAATCTTCATTGACAGAGTAAACAAGATATTTCATGAGAAATACAAACTTGAAAAATACCTATCTACAAATTCAGCCCTTCAGAAAGCATTAGTGGGTAAACTCCCACCTAAGGATCCCAGATACACGCATGAAACCACAAACAATTGATAATCCCACTGAAGGAAAAATCCAAAGAAAGGAAGTACATACAAAAATAACAGGAAATAACAATTAGTGGTCACTAATATCCCTTAATATCAATGGAGTCAATTCACCTTTACAAGAACATACCCTTACATGATAGATACACAAACAGAAGTCATTCATCTGCTGCATATAAGATACAAACCTCAATCCCAAAGACAGACACAGGCTCTAAGAAAAGTGCTGTAAAAAGATTTTCCAAGCAAATTGCCCTAAGAAACAATTTAACTCCTAATATATAACCAAGTAGACTTCAAACTAAAATCAATTAAAAGAGACCAGGATGGACATTATTTATTTGTCCCAGGAGAAATTGATCTAGATGATATTTCATTCCTAAATATTTATGCCCCTAATATAAGGGCACCTACATATGTAAAAGAAACACTACTAAAGCTCAAACCCAACTCTAATCGTGGGAGACTTCAATACCTTATTTTCACCTTGAATAGGTCAACCAGACAGAGACTCAACAGGGAAATAAGGGGTCTAACAGAGGCGGCAAATGAATTTAAGAGATATTTACAGAAACTTCCACCCAAACACAAAGGAATATACATATTTCTCAGCAGCACATGAAACTTTCTCTAAAATTGACACATAATTGGATATAAAGCAAATATCAATACATACAAAAAATAGAAAGAAACCCTCGTATCGTATCAGACCACCATAGTCTAAAGTTAGAGTTCAACAACATCAAAAATCCCAGAAAGTCTACCAATTCATGGAAACTAAACATCACTCAACTAAATCACTTCTGGGTCAAGGAAGAAATTATGAAAGAAATCAAAGTCTTCCTAGAGTTTAACAAAAAAAAATCCACAACAGACCCAAACTCATAGGACACAATGAAAGCAGTCTTTAGAGAAAAATTCATAGCACTAGATGCCTATATGAAAAACCTAGAGAAATCACATACTAGAGAACAAATAGCACAGCACCTTCATTTTCTTTAATTTTTTTCCAAACTTATTGAGAAACATAGAGCATATTTTATTTCAGGTTTATTGTCAGACTATTCATAATAACAGTGTTCTAAAAGATGGGATTTTCTTCTTTTGATCTCTTAGATCAAAACTTCAGCATTGAAGAACAAACTAAATGGAGAAAGCCTTGGACAGGCTGTCTCATTCAAAAATTTGTTTGTCTCATAGAAAACATCAATAGACAAATATATTCATTAAATCATCATTCAGTGTAGGAAAAATAACTGATAACTTCAAGAAGCAAATAGAGGTTAATTTAATTTATAGGATGTGATTCCACTTGGAAGTCATGTATTTAATTATGTCGAAAATGGTGCTTTCACATGTGCTGTGTGGAAAAAGGAAGACAGGAAAGTGTTTTCATATTTAAAAGGAAAATCATCAGCTCATAGTGATATTGGTGATTAAAATTAAAACTCATATTTGAGAGCAAATGGAAGCATGCTTGAAAAAGCTGAATATCACATTAAATTCAGACACTGTGGCTCTTCCTCATCCTGAAAGTCCATAAGCCAAGGGAACAATTATGCTCAAACAAAACTCATAAACACACCTACTCGTAGCCACATATACCAAATCTGGTTTGAGAAATCAGTGAGATAGTATATCTGATTGGAGGACAACAATCTATGATGTTGAGGTTACTTGATTGTTACTTGATTTTCCTAGCACCAGATTTTGCTTTACCCATGCAGTGGCTACTTCTATCTAGGTATCTTTTTCATTGTTCTCCCACTTTGTTCATTCCTCAAATCAACCATCCTATTTCCTCATGTTAGCTCCCTACCTTCTCTTACCTCTTCCCTGCTATGATCCCAATTATCTCAAGAGACCTTCTATATTTCCGCATCTCTTGGGCATTCATGGATGTCTCACTTAAGTTTCTCTTGTTACCTTGGTGCTCAGGGCTTGTGGATTGTAACCGGGTGTTTCTCTACTTTACATCTAAAATTCACTGATGAGTTAGAACATACCATGTTTGTCTTTCTGGGTCTGTTACCTCAATCAGGGTGTTTGTTTCTAACTCTGTTCATTTGTCTGCAAATTTCAGGATGTCATTTGTTTTTCTGCTGAGCTGTACTCCTTTGTGTAAATGTAGCAAATTTTTAAAATCCATTCTTCAGTTGAGGGGCTTCTAAGTTTTTTCCAGTTTCTGGATGTTACAAATTATGCTACTACGAACATAGTTGAGCAAATGTATCTTGGGTAAGAATGTACATTGCAAGAACCCACAAAGATTACTCCAGCTAAAATTCCAAGCAATAGTGGATAGGGTGCCTAAACTGACCTCCTCCAAAATCAAATTGATCACCAACCTAATCAATATTATATAACATTTATCAAGCTACTGATGGAAGCAGTTGCAGAGATCTACAGCTAAGCACTGGGTTGAGGTTCCAGTCTTGAAGAAGAGAGAGAGAAGACATTATGTGAACAAAGTGGTCAAGATCCTGATGAAGAAATTCATAAAGACAGGTGACCTGAGCTATTGGGAGTTCCCTGACTCTGAATTCACAGCTGGGGAACCTCCATGGAACTAAACTATGCCCTCTGAATGCATTGAAGTTGAATGACATGGGTAGTTTATGGGACCTCTGGTATTTGCAGCACATTATCTACAGAAGAATACCTTACTCAGCCTTTATATGGGGAGAAGGGGCTTGAACCTGCCTCAACTGGGTATGCAAGACTGCATTGAACTACCCTGAAAGTTATTACTCTCTCTAAAGAATGGATGAGAGATGGGGTAGGGGAAGCTGGGGTGAACTGGGAAGAAGGGTAGAAGATGAAACACTAGTGGGTAGATTAAAAATAATTAATAAAAATTGGTAAGTGATTTGGGATATTTCTAACTTTTCTGAGGATTATTTTTGGATTGTTTGGTTTTTGCTTTTTTTCCCTGTTTCTATATCACCAAGACCATTTTAAACTAGTTTCAATACTAATAATTTTTAGATTACTCTAGAATATACTTTTCTGGAATAACAGTTTTGGCAGTGTTGGCCCTATACACATGACTTCTTTATAAATCTTGTCTCTTTCATTCTTTTTTTATTTCCCTTAGCTACTTTCTGTTTGTTTCTTGTAGATAAAGGGAGAAAGTGTTAATTTCTCTTGGGTTTACTTTTGCTTTAAGATTAAAGTTTCTCTGATCTCATAATTTAAATTAATGTTTCCAGAATTTCCACAGAGTGAATATGAGCTCATTTTGGCATCTCTTGTCATGGTTGGTCTGGAAACTGTTGCTCAAATGTCTGATGTACTGTTTATTGTTCTTAGTCTGAGTTGCTTTAGAGAAGGGAGACAATAAAAAATAATTAGCATGATTTCCCTCATTTTGGGCTGTCCTCTTTTATTCCTTGCATCCATTCTTTTATTGCATGTTTTCTAATTTGTTGTAATTTTTGAACATATCATATCCCTATGACAGTCAGTTTGAGATAACCCTACTGTTTCTGGAAAAGTCACCTGATTTAAATATGTCTTGGATTTTTAACCAAAGCTTTTGTTAGAGATCTTACAACATAAAGGTCAGAGAGCTGTAAAATATATTTCAGTGATTGTTCATGCTCTTTGTTATGGTATCTTTGTCTGTTGGCTGACACCAGCTTCTTTCACAATACTACAAAGCATTTGGCTTATGGTGGATTTAAAGTTTCTGTTCTCACAGGCAAAAGGGAAAAGAGTCATAGATGGATTCTTAGTAATGGCAGCATTTTTTTTTGGATCAGCACTGTTTGCTGGAGACAGGCAGAGGTGTAAATTTTAAAATCAAACTTCCCTGATTTAGCCTTAGCAGCAAAACACTTGTGAGCTTTTTAAGAAGAGATACTGCTACTAAGTACTTAAAGGGATTCAATAAGCAGCATTCAACATTGATTTACTTGGTGATTATATGGACTCTAAAATTCCACAGAGTGATAATTGTGGTTCCTATGCATACTATTGGTAAAAAGCTAAACTTCAGACAGACTAGGAGCTGGGTGGAGCCAGCTAGTGGCCCTAATGACACCTTGAATTCTTAGGCACACCTTGGCAGGTTAAAGGTGTGGAAAGAAACAAAGAAACAGAGGAAATTGTGTAGAAGTTTAAATGTGCTGAGAAACAAAGAAATAGAGAAAGTTGGGTGGGTCATCTACCCTAGCCAAGCAAAAGGTGGTCAGAAACTGAAAAACATAACAGATATACAGAAGAGACTGATTAAAAAAAAACTGTAAGTGGTTTAGGGCATGTTTAAAATATATGTAGGCTTCAGAGAAAATAAAAAAGGAAAAGGATAGAGAAAGTCCTATAATGAAAAAGAAATAGAGTACAAAGAAATAATAAGCAACATAAAAATGGAACATTCAAAGACTATCTGGATGCTGTATATTATTGTCTTGTCTTTAGGCTTTTTGACTGTAAAGGAAGTAGTAAAAGCTGCTAAAAGCCATTTGAATATAAGTGCTGTTACATTCATCCAACCTATACGTCTGGCAAATGAGCTGGCATTAAAATTGGAATCCAAAGATATACAAGTTGGGAGAAGAGATTTTCTTTATATTTGTACAGAAAATTAGAAGCTGTGGATGTATTCCCAGTTAAAGAAAATAAAATTTGATCAAGGAAGACCCCCTGATGTCCCAGATGATTCAGAATTTCAGAGAACCGCTGTTGCAGTTTCCTTTGAATTCTGCATTCAAAACAACTTCAAGGAGACTGGCTGAGAAGACCCAGTCTTAAGACTAAGCCACTAAAGACTTATCCATAATCCTAAATTTTTCTTTAGATCCCTATGGAATTGTAAGCGCAGCCCATTCAGCAGGAAGTTGCCTAGAGAATTATGGCCACTTTCTCAAAAACAGGTTATCAATGTTTGTGTTTGTTTATAGTGTTGAGCACAATTTGTTATAGATAATGGGATAAAAGATATCAGATTTGGGGTTCTTCTTGTTTTAAAAAGAGAAAAAGGAAAAGTGTAGTGGGATTATGATGGTAATGTAAATATTTGTTTTGCCTGTGAGTTTAATAAAAGCTGTTTGCCCAAAGGCCAACAGGAAGTATGAGAAAGGCTACCATCAGATTCTAGACACAGAGCCGCCAGAGAGACATATACCAGAATCACTGGAGCTGCCAAGAGTTGCAGAGGGAATGCTGCTCTTGGAAAAGGTACCAAGCCGCATGACTTAATTGGATAATAGAGATGGGTTAGTTTAAGAATAAAGAGCTAGCATGTTATATGCCTGGGTCCTAGGCCAATCAGTGTAAAAATAATAGAAGCCTATGTGTGATTACTTGAGTCAAAACCAAGCCAATAGTGAGCCTAAATCTTTGGTCCAGGTGCAGAAAGTCTGAGGCAGAAATATATTGCAACAACTTGGTGTGGAGATTATTAAATGTGTGCCTGAAAAATAATTACTTTTTATTCTTCAAAAAAGAGGTATGTGTGTTTTGATTCCTAGATGTGCATCTTTCTCTCAGTTTCTCAGAATTGCAGAAAGCTGGTTTTTTTACAAGAAATACCCATTCTAATTTTCAAAAGGCTGTAAAAGTTTGTTTTACATATAGTGAATTAAGGTTCTCTTTTCTCAAATCCCCATCACCATGTGTTATCTCAGATCTTGATGGAGGCGTTTTAGTTTGCATTTCCCTGATGACAATGTATTTTGAAATATTAAAAATACTTAATAGGGAGCTGAAGAGATATTTCAATGGCTAAGACTACTGAGTTTTCTTCAAGAGAACAAAGGTTCAATTCTCAGCACCCACATGGAAGCTCAAAACTCTCTATGACTCCAGTTACAGAGGACTAAACCCAACACCCACAGCAAAACATCAATGATCATAAAATTAAAAAACAAATGAAAACAAAATTAAAACTCTTTTTTAGCTTTATATACTATTTTCTGATATTTAATTTTAACTTATGTGCAGGTATATGTGTTTGTTTAAATGCAATCCATATGTATGACAGTTCCCAGAAAGGCCAGATAACGGTGGTGTGGATCTCATTTCCTGAAGTTAAAGTTATAGTTGATTATAAACCACCTGACCAGGTTAATGACAACCAAACTTAGGTTTTCTGGAAGAGCAACAAGAACTTTTGACTACTGATCCCTTTCTCTAGCCCCTGTCATAACAAACTTTGTTCAAAGTTACAATAATTTGTTATAAGAAAAAAATATTTGAATGTTTGATTTTATAATTTTTTGCACATAAACTTATAAATTTACACAGTATGGTATTTATTATT